>JANVCG010019922.1:0-28141 GCA_025505365.1 Haliclystus inabai | reverse complement strand
CTCGTCAGGGTATCGTTCGAGGTGTTGGTGACGATGTATTCATAGTTGATCGTATCGCCAAGGCTCAACACGCCATCGCTATTGCTGTCGGTAAAGCCGGTGATCGTATTGCTGATGTCAACCGAGGGCTCTTCGTTGAGCGGATCGGTGGTGATCGTCACGCTGTCGGTATCGGTCACGACCGTATCACCAGAACCGTCGCCATCGGTATCGGCCGAGCCTGTGGCGGTCGCCGTGTTGACCAAGACAGGAACGTCTGATGCGCCTATTGTTACCTGGAAAGTCGGACAGGTAAAGGACGCTCCTGGCTTCAATGGGACAGCGGCAGGGGCCGCGCAGCTGAATGTGCCAGCTGGCGCTGCAGGGTCGGTAACACTCCAGTTGTAAACGTCATGGTCGCTCGAGTTGTTCACCACCAGCTGATAGGTGATCGTGTACCCTACGTCGTACGAGTCGCCAGCGCCAGTAGTGGGGACAACAATTCTCTTGGAAAGATGCAATCCGCCTGTGGTGGGCACGGGCTCAGCGGTGGTCACATTGGCACTATCGCTGGCGGCGGGACCTGCGGTACCGGCGGCGTCTTCGTATGCGACGCTGGCGGTATTGCTAATCGACCCCGTGGTCACATCGCTGGCCGTAACCGTATGGGTCACGCCGCACTGCAAGTAATTACCCTTGGCTAAGGTCTCTGTCCCATTGTTGGCCCAAAGGACAATGGTAGGCTGCGTCGCGATGTCGTCATGGAGCAAACACGCGCCAGCATCCAAGGCCGATTGGACCATTGGGTCATTAACCGTCACCTCGAACGCGTCCCCAGTCGAGGTGCCCTTGTGACGCACAACAATTGAATAGGTAACCGTGTCACCAGGCTGGACGATACCAGCGGGGTTGGCCGCCTTGACCACCTCTAACTCTGGCTTGGGCGAGGCGTCGGAGACAACCGTATCGCTGGCGGTGACGGTCAAACTATCCGTGCCGCCAAATCCGGTGACCGTCGCCGTGTTGGTCAGCGTTTCGTCACTGGCTGTAACGGTATAGGACCCCGTACAAGTCAAGCTCGCGCCCGGCGCCAGCGTGTTCACACTCGCAGGCTGACACACCAAAGTACTGGTTGGCGTGCCAGAGCTATTGTCGATGAAGGTGGGATTGGTGAGCGTAACCCCGCTTAAGGCAACGTTCGCGGTGTTGGTCACAACATGGGTGTAGGTAAGCACATCGGTCGATGACAAGGAGCCGTCGTTGTTGGCATCATTCCAGTCAGAGATGTAGTTGACGATATGGACCGCAGGCTGGGTGTTGAGCGGATCAGTGTTAAGCGTCACGCTGTCGTTCGCCGTCACAGGGGTCTCGCCCGTGCCATCCCCGTCCGTATCCGCGCTGCCCGACGCGGTTGCGGTGTTGACCAACGCATCGGTGTCGGCGGGAACCGTTGTGGTTAACGCTGGCACACACTCATGGGTGGCTCCTGGTGCCAACGCGCCAGGGACCGTACAGCTGTAACCCGTATCCATCGGATCGGTAACGCTCAGGCCATAGACATCAAACGCGCTCGAGTTGCTCACCACCAGCTTGTAGGTGATCGTGTCGCCTTCCCCGAATTTGTTATCAGCCCCAGGAGCGCCAACGACCGTCTTGGCAAGCTTTAGCTCACCGCCGGTTGGCGTTGGCTTGGCGGTAACGACAACGCTTGACGATTCGTCGGGCATGGAGGTGCCATCGGGGTTTTTAAAGCTGGTTGTGGCGGTGTTCGTAATCGAGCCCGAGGTCCCATCCGCAGCGGTCACCGTGTACTGCACTGCGCACTGCAGGTAACTGCCGTCATTGGCCAAAGTCCCCATGCCGTCATTGCTCCAAGCGCTAGGGCCAGTGCCAGGTATGTACTGATCACAGCTGGTCGCGTTCAAACCATTGGGGAACATTGGGTCATCGATTTGGACGTTGTGGGCATCCGCCAAGGAATCGTACGCATGGCGCACAAAGATGCTATAGGTAACCGTGTCGCCGGGCTGAGCCAATCCGCCTGGGTTTGCCGTCTTGATCGTGGTAAGCTTGGGGTTTGCCGCCGCTGAACTGACAACCGTATCGCTGGCACCGACGAATGTATTCGCAGGCGCATCGCCGATGGCTGTGACCGTCGCCGTATTGGTCAGCGTCGAATCGGTGCCCTTGACCGTATAAGTATCCGTACAGGTCAAGCTGGCACCCGGCGCTAACGTGGTCGCACCCGCTGGCAGACAGCTTAGGTTGGTCAGGGATGGGTTAAAGACGACCACATTGGACAGCGTGTTGTTCGAGGTGTTGGTGACAACATGGGTGTAGGTAAGGGTATCGCTTGCCGACAAAATATCGTCGTTGTTGGTATCAACCATGCCCGAGATATAGTTAACGATTTGGATCGCGGGGTTGGTCATGAGCGGGTCAGTATTAATCGTCACGCTACCTAATGCCGTCACCGTCGCATCGCCAACGCCGTCGTCGTCCCTGTCTTCTAAGCCCGACGCTGTGGCCGTGTTGATCAAGACAGGAACATCTGCCGCCTGAACCGTTTTGGTTAACGCCGGCACGCACTCATGCGTGGCCCCAGGTGCCAAAGCGCCAGGGACCGTACAGCTATAATTGCTGTCCATGGGATCGGTAACGGTCACGCCATAAACATCGGACCCGCCCGAGTTGCTGACAACCAGCTTGTAGGTGATCGTATCGCCAAGGCCGAATTTGTTATCAGCACCAGGATCGCCAACAACTGTCTTGGTGAGTGTCAAGCCGCCGTCAGTTGCTACTGGGTGGACCGTCACGCTGCTGCTGTCGGATGACTGAAGTGGGTTAGCCGCGATGTCTTCATATTCGGTGGTAAAGGTGTTGTTAATCGTCCCAGCGGCGGCATGGTCGGCCGTCGCCCGGAAAGACACGCCGCACTGCAAGTAACTGCCGTAAGGCAAGGGTTCCGTCCCGTCGTTGGCCCAAGAACTCGAGGTGCCCGCGCTGTCAAAACGTAAACACTCGTTGGCGCTAAGGTTGGTCGTGTTGGTTGCTCGGGGGAACAGGGGGTCTTTTACGACGACATTCAGCGCGTCCCCAGTCGAGGTGTCCTTGTGGCGGACAATAAAGTTGTAGGTAAGGTAATCACCAACCTTAACAATACCGCCGGGGTTAGAATACTTGATCACCTCTAAATCCGGCATGGGCGAGGCGATTGAGACAACCGTATCGCTGTCTTCGATATTACGGTCGTAAGGATAAATGCCGTCGCCCCAGACCACCGTCTCGTTGGTAATCGTCGCGTCGGTACCATTCACCGTATAGGAACCCGTACAGGTAATGCGCGCGCCCGGCGCTAAGGTGTTCACACCCGCTGGCAGACAGCTTAAGCCCATGTGTGAGTTGTTGATGACCAGCTGTCTCAGCGATTGGTTCGAGGTGTTGGTGATAACCTGGGTGTAGGTAAGGACATCGCTAACTGACAAAATGTTGTCGTTATTGGTATCAACCATGCCCGAAAGATAGTTAACAATGTGGACTGCGGGCTGTATAAAGAGCGGGTCGGTGTTAATCGTCACGCTACCTGATGCGGTCACCGCCGTGTCGCCAACGCCGTCGCCGTCCGTGTCTTCTGAGCCCGACGCTGTGGCCGTGTTGATCAAGGAAGGAACATCTGCCGGCTGAACCGTTTTCGTTAACGCCGGCATACACTCATGGGTGGCGCCAGGTGCCAAAGCGCCAGGGACCGCGCAGGAATAGCTAGGGTCCATCGGATCGGTAACGGTCAGGCCATAGACATCATTGGCGCCCGAGTTGCTGACAACCAGCTTGTAGGTGATCGTGTCGCCTGGGCCGAATTTGTTGTCAGCACCAAGACCGTCAACAACTGTCTTAGAGAGCTTCAAACCGGCTTCAGTCGGTATTGGCTCGACCGAAACGAGGGGGGCGCTGCCGGATGACGAAACCTCGTTGCCAGCAATGTCGCTATAAAAGACGGAACCGTTGGTGTTGCGAATATTCCCGCCGACTGTGTTAAAGTCGTTCGCCCTGATAGACCAGCCGCACTGCAAGAAACTGCCGTAGGGTATGGTTTCGCGGTAGTCGTTTTCCCACCAAGTATGGTTGCCCCCGCTATCATAAAGTGCACAAAATCCAGGTCTAAAGCGACCTTGGGTTGCTGCGCTTCCTGATTGGATAAAAGGGTCTCTCATAGAGACTTTCAACGCATCCCCAGTCGAGGCGGCCGTGTGGCGGACAATATAGTTGAAGACAACATAGTCACCCACCGTAACAATATCGCCGGGGTTAGAAAACTTGATCACCTCTAAATCCGGCGTGGGCGCGGCGGGTGAGACAACAACCGTATCGCGGGCAATGACGGTCAAATTGCTCGGGCCACCGTCGCCCGTCACCGTCGCCACGTTGTACAGCGTCACGTCCGAGGGTCCAACCGTATAGGTACCCGTACAGGTCAAGCTGGCGCCCGGCGCTAAGGTGTTCACAGCCGCTGGCAGACAGCTTATGCCCATGGATGAGTTGTAGACGTTCAAATTGGACAGCGTGGTGTTCGAGGTATTGGTGACAACATGGGTGTAGGTAAGGGTATCGCTTGTCGACAACTTGCCATCGTTGTTGTTATCAACCATGTCGCTGACGTAGTTGACGATATGGACCGCAGGCTGGTTATTTAGCGGATCGGTTGTGACAGTCACACTATCGGCGGAAGTGACGGTCTTTTCGGCTGTACCGTCTCCATCTTCATCGACATTGCCCGTTGCCGTCGCCGTGTTGATCAAAACATCGGTGTTCGCTGGAACCGTATAGGTGAAATCTGGACATGCCGTTGTCGCATTTGGTGCCAAGAGTGCAATCGGGCACGAATATGCCGTATTCAATGAGTCCGTGACATTGACGCCAACGACATCGAGCAGACCATTGTTGCTGACAAAAATCTTGTAGGTTACCGTGTCCCCCTCATCAAAATCGACAGTATCGCTACCAGCAGATGGCGAGCCAGTGATGTACTTTGTTAGCCTTAACCCGCCTTCGGTCTGAACCGTCGTCACATCAACCGTTTCAAGGTCTTCTATTTTGGTCAGTGGATTGCCGTTGGCGTCTTCATAGTTGGCGTAAGCCGTATTGGTGAACGATCCAGCTGTGGCATCAGCATCAGTGGCCGTACGCAGAACACCGCATTGCACATAGCTTCCGTCGTTGTTCAGCGTATTTGTACCGTCGTTCGTCCAATTACTGGCGACGTGAGCCGCCGTGTACAGTTTGCAAGCTCCGCTAGGCAAAGTTCCATTGTTAAACATCTCATCGCTTACAACCAATTTGAACGCGGCACCAGCCGAAGCGCCAGTATGGCGAACAACGATTGAATAGTTGATCGTATCCCCAGGAAGAACGCCAGTGTTTGGGTTGGCAATCTTAGTAATCGACAATTCAGGAATGGTAGTGACTTTTGCCACAACAGTGCCTTTGCCCACCACGGTCTGGGAACCCGTACCGCCAGTGCCGGTTGCCGTCACTGTATTGATAATCAGGCTGTCAGTAGGTAGGACGGTATATATACCCCCACAGATAAGGGACTGACCGGGGTTCAACGTGGCGGGTTGCGTCGTCGTACAAGAAAGATCAAGAAAGGATGGATTGTTAAAACTAACATTTGAAATTACCGCGTTAGAGGTATTTGTTACAACGTGACGATAGACCAATATGTCACCCGGACTTAATCTTCCATTGCTGTCGTTATCATTATGTTGGTCCATGAAATTGATCACATCAAACGCGGCCTGATAGTCCGTGTTGTTCGCTTCCACTGTGACACTATCGCTATCTGACTTGGGCGTATCACCAACGCCGTCACCGGTGGTATCAGCATCTCCCGATACGGTCGCGGTATTGACCAAAACGTCATTGCCCACTGGCATTGTGGTTGTGAAAGTACATTCTACGTCATCGCCAAACTTTAGCGGGCCGACACCACCGCACGAGAAGCCGGTTGGCGCGCTAGGATCGGCGACGGTCCAGTTATAGATATCGTCGGCACCCGAGTTGGTCACCACAATCCGATATGTAATCGAATCGCCAGCATCAAACCGAATGGGGTCGGTTCCCCCAGAAGATGTTGGGTCACCAGTAATGGTTTTGGATATTTGTAGCCCTGGTTCTGTGGGCGTGGGTACCGCCGTTGAGGTTATGGTAACGGGGGCGGTCGCCGGTGAATTTACACGCCCAATTGACTGGACTTCGGCTTCGTTCGTAATCACGCCTTGCGTGGCATCGGTATTGGTAACGGCATTATAGTAAGCACCACATTGCACAAAACTGCCGTCGTTTTTCAGATCTTCGTTGCCGTCGTTGACAAAGGGTGACGAGACGCCAGCGCTATCATACAATAGACAAGAACCGGCAGGGAAACCGCCTGGGAACATGTCATCGGTTATTTCGACATTGCCTGCAAGACCTTGCGAGTTGTTCGCGTGGCGAACGTTAATCGTATAGGTAATCGTGTCTCCTGGCTGCGCTTGTAACGCGGGGTTTGCGGACTTTGTGATCTCTAGTAGATGCACGCCTTCCGATTGAACGACCACGGTTTCTTTGTCAGTCACGGTCGTGCTGTCCGGCCCGCCAACTCCGTTCGCGACGGCGGTGTATGCAATGTCATAGCCATCGGCGACCGTATGCGTCCCATCACAGGTAACGCTTGCCCCCGGATTGAGAGTCAATGGCTGGCTTGGCGTACAGGTCAAACTTGACAGCAACGGGTTGGATTCGATTTCAACACCTGTAAGAACAGCATTCGAGGTGTTGGTGACAACATGTTTATAGGTAATGACGTCACCCGTACTGACGAGTGAATTCGTATCATTGTCAACGTAACTGTCCAGCCAAACCGCTAAATCCAACGCCGGCGTTTCAAGGTCAGGAACGATGTTGACGGTGGCACTATCGACATCTGAAACTGTAATATTGCCCGTACCATCACCATCGGTATCCATCGAACCTGTTACGGTCGCGGTATTGGTCAAAACGGGGCTTCCAGCCACCACCGTGGTTTGGAACGTACATTCTACTTTGCTCTCACCAAACAAGGTGCCAGCATTTCCGCAA
The DNA here is from genome assembly GCA_025505365.1 of Haliclystus inabai. Classification (NCBI taxonomy): domain Eukaryota; kingdom Metazoa; phylum Cnidaria; class Staurozoa; order Stauromedusae; family Haliclystidae; genus Haliclystus; species Haliclystus inabai. The sequence goes on along the minus strand of JANVCG010019922.1, from coordinate 21,046 downwards.
GAGAACCCCGCAGGCGCGGTCGGGTCTGAAACGCTCCAGTTGTAAATATTGTATTCACTCGTGTTGCTCACAACCAGTCGGTAGGTGAGTGTATCGCCTGGCCCATACAGGTTGTCTGAACCTGCACTGCCGTCGACATATTTTTGCAACTGTATTCCAGGGACGGTGGGTGTGTCCTTGGTCGTGAAGACAAAGACATCAGACACAGTCGGCTGTATTTGATTACTCGCGTTGCTAAACGTTGCTTGCACTGTGGTCGAGATCGGCCCTGCGCTAACATCAGCAGCGGTCAGGGTCTTTACATGTTGACAAACCAGATAACTATCCGGGTGTTCAAGCGTTTCTGTGCCGTTGTTGGCCCAAGCGCTTTCGGTACCGTTTACATCGTATTTCTTACAGGTTCCCGTGGGGATATTCCCGTTCGGGAACGTGCTGTCGGACACGGTTAGGTTCGTCGCCGGTCCGCTAACAGAGGCGTGCCTGATGGTCGCGGTATAGGTAACCGTGTCGCCAGCCTGCACCGAACCCCCAGGGTTGGTCGCACTCATGACCTCTATGACCGGATCGGCGCTCGGCATCCGATGCACCACCGTTTCGACGTTCTTAACCTCTTCACCGTCGGGGCCCTTTCCCGTGACTGTCACAGTATTAACAATCAGCTCATCGCTTGCCTGAACCACATAAGTGGCCAAACAAACGTGCTTGTTCGTCGAACCTATCGTAATGCCGGACGTGCATTCCGTGAGGCTGTTGGGCGTGCTGGTGTCAGACGTAAATTTTACGTCTGTTAAAGTGACTTGCGATGTGTTGAGCGCACGATAAGCATAGATAATTGCAGTTCCGACTTGAATATTGCCATTACTGTCAAGCGGACTTGCCGACAATACGAACGCCGCAAGATCAATTGCTGGCTGAGTGTGGGTTGAAACCATGTTTACGTCAATCGTGTCAGTCGTGGTTTCGGTCCCATCGCTGACGCCATCAAAATCTGAATCGATGTCGCCAGAAAACGTGAAAGTCCGACTAAAGACCGGAACGTTTGATGGCATAGTCGTCTGTGGCCCATTACAAGCCGTCGACGTACCTTGGGCGTAGGGGGCGGTGCGCGCCGGACAGCCACTGGGGGCAGAGTCATAGGAATTCGTCAAGGTGGCAGTCGCCAACAGGTGCGGGCGACCCGTATTATAGAGCCTCGGCGTCAAGTCTTGCCACTCCCCTGGAAAAAAGCGGACGTTCTGTGTGGTACCTAGCTCTAGCGCCAATCCAATTCCAGGATCGAGTTCTGTGGGCATTGTCACGACCGTAATGGTGGCCGTTGCATCTGGTTGAGCGACCCCAGCGGTCCCAGCGGCGTCTTTGTACTTGGTCGTAACTTGGCTGACCAGCGACCCGGCGGCCGCATCGGCTGCGGTCACCTCGTAAATCGCTCCGCACTGCACATAACTGCCGTCACTGTCCAGACTGTCGCTGCCGTCATTGAGCCACGTCAAAGGGGCACTTCCAGGTGTGTATAAATTACAAACACCTGCCGGAAGTCCGCTAGGAAACAGGGGATGTTCAATTATGACATCGTAAGCTGGTTGGCCAGAGGTGGCTGCATGACGTGCTTCCAGTGTATAGGTAACGGTATCCCCCGGATGCGCCCTAGATACAGGGTTGGCAACCACGATCATCTCTAGTTCTAGAACGGACTTGTTGGGCAAAAACACCGTTTCGTTGTCTGTAACCGTATCTGAACCGGCCATACCCGTAGCGACAGCGGTGTATTCTTCAATTTGATCAACAGCGAACGTGTGAGTGCCATTGCAAGTGACCTTTTCGCCCGGATTGAGAGTCAAGGGATTGGTCGATGGCGTACAGGCTAAGTTCGCCATCAATGGATCGCTGGCGATTTGCACATTAGTGAGCACCGCGTTCGATGTATTGGTAACAACATGTTTATACGTGATGATGTCACCCACGTTCATGTCACCGCTACTATCAGAATCTGTGTAGTTATCGAGCCAAACGGCTAGATCCAATGCTGGCAGTTTGTCGTCGTGAACGATATTGATTGTGGCACTATCGAAATCAGAGACGGGTGTATCACCGGTGCCATCTGCGTTGGTATCTGCCGAACCTGTCACGGTCGCTGTGTTGATCAACACAGGATCGGCCGCCGCAACCGTGGTTGTGAATGAACAATCCACACGAGCGCCACTGGCCAAAGTGCTTGAGCCGCCACTGCACGTGAAACCTGTCGGCGCGCTAGGGTCTGAAACGCTCCAGTTGTAAATATTGTATTCACCCGTGTTGCTCACCACCAGTCGGTAGGTGATTATGTCGCCTGGCCCATACAGGTTGTCTGAACCTGCACTGCCGTCGACATACTTGTGGAGCTTAAGTCCTGGCGCGGTCGGTGTGGCCTTAGTCCCCACAGACACTGCTGCGGTCTCTCTAGCCATCGAGATACCATCTTTATTGGCATAATCGACATCAACTGCGCTGTTTAGCGGCCCCACAGCAACATCGGCTTCGGTCAGCGTTTGTTGGTGATGGCAAAGCAAATAACTGTTGGGAAATTCGAGGGTTTCTGTCCCGTCGTTGGCCCAAACACTTTCCACCCCAGTTTCATCAAAATGCGTGCAGTATCCCGTAGGTGGAGTCCCGCCGGTGAACATATCATCCGTTAACACCACGTTTGTCGCGCGTCCGAAAGATTCGGCGCTGTGTCTGACGGTGGTGGTATAGGTCACCGTATCACCGGCTTGAACCGAAGCCGCGGGGTTTGCTGATTTCGCGACCTTAAGATCGGCGTCATAGGCTACGCGATGAACAATCGTCTCAACATTCTTGACCAATTCGCCATCTGGACCCAAGGCTGTTACTTCAACGGTATTGACGATAAGATCATCACCAGGCTTAACGTTGTAATAGCCGTAACAAAAATGTATTCCTCCCGTGAACACCGGTACAGATGGGGCGCAGGGTGCTGGGACCGACGTACTTGTGGGGATCGTCGCAATATCTGTAGTTATGGCCAGATTAGTCAACGTTACCTGTGACGTGTTTGAGGCGTTGAAATCGTACGTAATCACACTGTTTGGGGTCACCTGCCCCTTTGCATTGAGGTTGGTCACGCTGCTTGTGTTGACCAAGAGATCAATCGCAGGCTGCAGATGGGTCGAAACCATATTTATGTCCAAGGTATCAGAAGCGGACGCTGCTTCATCTCCCGTGCCATCATGGTTGGTGTCTGCATCGGCTGTAACGGTAACTGTGCGGCTAAAGACTGGATCACCCGCTGGCGGAAAATTATGTGGGTCCAAAAAGCAAACGCGTTTGCCTTGATTTGTGAGTGCACCTGTCTCGTCGCAGCCGTAAGCTTGCGGCGTATATGAATCAGTCACAACCCTGTTCAGCATTTGCGACCGGTCCGTGTTTGTATGCCTAACCTCATTTGTTATCAGGTTTCCTGGCACAAAACTTGTGCCCATCATCCGCGCTGTAATTTTCAGTCCCGGGTCGAGTTCGGTGGGCATTGTCACGACCGTAATGGTGGCGGTTGCATCTGGTTGAGCGACCCCAGCGGTGCCAGCGGCGTCTTTGTACTTGGTCGTTATTTGGCTGACCAGCGACCCTGCCGCCGCATCGGCTACGGTCACCTCGTAAATCGCTCCGCACTGCACGTAACTGCCGTCATTGTTCAGAGTGTCGGTGCCGTCATTGGCCCAGGCCAAAGGGGCACTTCCAGGTGTGTATAAATTACAAACACCTGACGGAAGTCCGCTAGGAAACAGGGGATGTTCAATTATGACTTCGTAAGCTGATTGAACAGAGTTGACTGTATGGCGTGCTTCCAGTGTGTAGGTAACCGTATCCCCCGGATGCGCCCTAGAAACAGGGTTGGCAACCACGACCGTACTTAGTTCAGGTCCGGGCGTGGTAAGGGAAACAGCATAGTCTTCTGCCTCACCATCTGGGGCGAGCGTGGTAGCGTCCAAATTTGGGGAATTTGAAGCACGCAAACGCAAATAGCTTTGACCTGCCGTGGCGTTTGCCGGAACGCTAAAGCTAAGGGTGTTCGCGCCAACCACGGTTGTTTGGTCGGTCACAACCTGTTCGTTCGTGTCAAATACGCCGTTGCCGTTTAAATCCAACCACGCGGACAATGACGCACCAGCAACGTTAACATCAACCGACAGCGTTTGGGTTGATCCAATAGGCATAGACTGTGGAACAGAAACTCCGTCGTCACCAATATCCGCATCGGCAAGCGTTGCGTAGTTGGGTACGATTTCGGCGGTAACGGTTGCCCCCATCCGCGGGCCACCAGGTACTTGAGCATGTGACACGCCACCATAGCTGACCGGCGCATCGCCATAATCAATATCTTGGCGCGCGCAAACCGAAATGTCGTCCAGTATTAGGTCGTTTCCCCCACCAGACGGTTGGTGATTAAACATGACAATGTTAACGCCAGCGGTGGTATTGCCCGCGTTTGCCTGGGTCAATAGGGGGATCCATGCACCACCTGATGGAATGCTGGTGGCAGGGATTTCAGAAATGACAGCGCCTGTCGTTTTATCTGTAACCTTAATGGAAATGATTGGTTCATCATGGCTCGGAGTCAACAAAAATCTTCCGTAGGCGTTGAAAGTTACTTCGCTATATGGTGGAATTTGAAAGTCACTTTCGTAGAAATTTCCGGTTTGGTTCATCATGTTGATGTGCAAAGCGCGGCCATTTGTGTCACCAGGGGTATGGTCGGTCTCGTTTCCGCTGCCAAACCAGTAGTCACTGCTAAGGATATCTTCGGGCGCCGAGACCGCATAGAACCCATCGTTGATGGAACCCGTCTCGAAAATGTGGTTTTTGACCAGAGGAGAACTTACTTTTGGACCAGTCCCAAAAGTTTCTAAGAAATAACTAGCAGCAGTGGGACAGTCGTTACCATGTTGCGTGTTTTGCGTGACGATCGCCAAATATCGGACAGTATCTGTGGCCGTGACCGTCAAACCGTTGGGTCCGCCGACCCCCGATGCCGTGGTGGTAATGGCGTTTAGGGCCTGTGTACCAGTCACGTCGCTCACCCCTGTGCACACCATAGAATCGCCAGGGTCCAACGACAAAGATGGCGCGGTCGCAGGGGTACAGGTAAACGTCCCCTGACTGCTATTGCTGACGGTTATGTCAATAAGCGATGCATTCGATGTATTGGTAATGATACTGCTGTGGTGGACTTTATCACCAGCGTCTAAGCCAGGAGTTCCAAAGTCTTCAAATTGCGTGATATAGGTCGCAACATGCAGCGCAGGCTGGGTGTTGGTTGCGTCCACGGGGACGCTGACGCCGTCGTCGTCTGACGTTGTGGTTTCGCCGACGCCATTGTCGTCGACGTCGGCTTGGCCGGTTACGGTTGCCGTGTTGGTTTGAACTGTATTGGCAGCACTGGGCGTCACTGAATAGGTACATTCAACCGTCGCACCAGGAGCCAAGGGCGTTACAGAGCTCGTTGCGCAACTATGGCTTGTTGGCATCAAGGGGTCAGTGATCTGCCAATCGTAAACATCAAAGCGGGTCGGATTGCTTACGATCAGTTTGTAATCAAGCGTATCGGTCGAATCAAACAGGCTGTTAAACGAGGCTTGACCAGAAGCAATATCGCCCGTCACGGTCTTGGAAAGGTGGATTCTTGGTAGGTTTGGCACATCTTCGATGCTCACGACAGCAGGCGGTGTCGCGATGGTTTGATTTGCAGCAGCACCGTCGACATAAGTCACTGATCCCGTGGTGCTAACGGTTCCAGAATCGGTGCCTAATACCGTATAGGTGAAGCCACATTCGACAAAGCTACCGTCGCTTAGGATTGATTCTGTACCATCGTTCGCCCAAGCGCTAGTGGGCGCGGTGCCTTGCGGATACAACAGGCATGAATCCGCCGGCAATCCGGTGCTAAACAGACTGTCAGAAATCGTGACGTTGGTCGCATCAAGCGTTGAGGTCCCGGAGTGTTGGACGCGAACGGTATAGGTAATCGTGTCGCCAGTTTGGGCCATGACGCCTGGGTTAGCCATTTTGGTGGCCTCCAGTTCCGTTGTCGCGCCCCCCAGCATGACGGCATATTCCTCTACCTCACCATCGCTTGCCAGCTCGGTCGCAATGATGCCCTGATCGGTTGTGACGCGAAGACGTAGATAGCTTTGTCCAAAGGGCGCGGTTGCTGGAACATTGATTGTGATCGAGTTTGCGCCGGAAACAGTTACCTGATCCGTAACCACTTGTTCGCCCGTGTCGAATACGCCGTTGCCATCAAAATCCATCCACGCGGACAAATAGGCGCCCGCTTGGCTAACATCGACAGAAAGCGTATGGGAGGTGCCCGGGCCCATTGATGAAGGAACAATGACGCCGTCATCTCCGGTGTCTGTGTCAGCCAGCGCGGTATAGGTGGGGGTCGCATCTGCGGTAACGCTTGGCCCCATGCGGACGCCGCCCGTCGTTACAACGTGGGCAACGCCGCCATAGGTGTCTGGGGCGTCGCCATAGTCGATATCCAGTCGCGCGCAAATGGCAATGTCATCCAAAATCAAATCATTGCCATCGACCCCCTGTGGCTCATCATTGTGCATGACAATTTTCAGGCCGTTATTAGAGTTTCCAACCGTCCCATTGAAGGCAATGTCGTACCAAGTGCCGCCACGAAACACCGTGATGGTTGGTGTTTGAGAGATTATGGCGTCGGTAACAGCGTCGCGCATTTGAAGTGAGAATTTCGGCTCAGGTCCATAGGCTGACCAGTATCTTCCCTTTGCCTCGAATCTTACCTGGCTAAAGGCGGGCACATTCACGACCTGTTCATAAAATACCGACGTTTGGTTGATCATGTTAATCAGCAGGGCGCGACCGCCATCATCGCCCGGGGTATGGTCTCGGCCACCATTGCGATTAAAATAGTAATCAACGGCGTCTATTGGTTCCATGACAGAATAAAAGCCGTCCAAAATCCTGCCGGACGTGATGTAGCCATGATTTGTCACATAGGGGAAGGGCGTCGGATCGACCGATCCCGTGCCAAAGTCTTCCAAAAACAGAGTGTTGGCCGATTGACATGCTGGGAGGCCATCTGCCAAATCAAGAGTCTCAAAATTTGTTGTGGCCCTGCCCGAAATGTTTAAATTGGTGGGTCCGCCTCTCGCTGTTGCGGTCGAAATAACGTTTTTCGAGACACCTGCCCCGCTTACATTCCCATAGTTGAGCCGAGTGCAAAGTTGTGATTCGCCGGGGTTTAAAGTAGAGCTACTTGGCGTGCAGGGGTGCCAACCGGTCCAGCTGCTGGTGACGTAAACGTTCGTAAGCGTTGTGTTCGAAGTGTTCGTAACTAAGGTGTAGTGATAGACTCGATCACCGTCGTCTAGCCCGTTGCTATCGTAGTCTTGAAAGTCAAGATACGTCGCGACATCTATTGCAGGTTGCTTGTTATCCGGATCTAAGATGAGGCTAACACTGTCCGTGTCAGTCACCGCAGTGTCACCGACACCATCCCCGTCAACATCGTTCATGCCTGTCAATGTTGCCGTATTGCTTAGGATCGGACCGTACCCGCTGGCCGAAACCGAGTAAGTACATTCGACCGTGGTATTGTATAGCAGTGGGGTGGTGGCTTCGGTGGCGCAAGCGTGGCTAGATGGCATCAAGGGATCGGTGATTTTCCAGTCATAAACATCGTAATGACCTGTATTGTTTACGATGACTTTATAGTTAATCGTGTCGCTTGGATCGAATACGCTGTCGAGGGTGTTGGTGCCAGACGCCGGATCACCCGTGACAATGATTGATACTCGAACCTGAGGCAATAGGGGGAGGCTATTGATTGTTACATTGGTTGTGGGCGTGGGGATTGTTTGGGTCGTGGTACCGTCGTTGTAAGTAACCGTGCCCGTGGTCGAAATGCTTCCTGTATCTGTGTCCAAGAGAGCATAGGCATAAAGACACTCAACATAGCTGCCGTCGTTTGCGACTGAGCCGAGACCATTATTGGACCAATCGACAGGGGTGCCTGTACCCGCTGGAACCAGTTTGCACAGTCCCGACGGTAGAGCGCCATTATAGGTTGAGCCCGTAATTTGGACGTCGCTGGCCGTCCCTGCCGACGTGGGACTATGTTCAACCACGACACGATAGATAATTGATTCCCCAGGATTTGCCACAGCGCCAGGGAACGCGGTCTTGGTCACAACCAGATCTTGCGCATTTGCAATTTGGGGCATCTGGAAGATCAGGATGACAAAGAACAAGCCTCCGGCCGCGATGGCACGCCACAAAGACGACAAAGCCCCCTGCCCTTTTCGGGCGTTTTCCTTGGGTTTGCCGCCAGGCAAATTCAACCCTTCGCGCAAACTTACGGTCTTGTAAGTCTTTTTGAATCCAAAAATGCGGTTCGCAAGATTCAGAGCAATAGGAGAAATCATCGTAGATCCACTCATTTATAATATTATTGGACTGTCACAAGCAAATTGCGTGCCTAAAGCCACACTCTGGCCAATTTTTAGTTAAAATTGTTGGAATTAGCTGTGTTCCTTTTTTGTCATACTAAGGAATTTGATACGGTTTTGGATTGGCTTCGGCGGTTTGGAATTTGGAAAATTCTCTGGTTGTGGCCCGTCCACCTGACCGCGCAGCTTACTGTAACATACTACAAGGTCCATGCGGATTGTAGGAAATTGTTTAAACTCTGCTGCCATTCTTTCGTGTTACGGTAAGGCAAATTATCTGATTTGTTATTTTATCAGGTTTTTTTGATTATCGGATTTTGAAAATTATTGGGTTAAAAATGTGACTGGATAAATTTGCTAATTGCAAACTCTGCGCCCTAAAGACGCATTTTGCTGCGCCAAGCTGTAAATGCCGGCGCCAAAGTGTAGCCTCACACCCGCAGTTCACAGGATTGGCGCAATCTCCACAAAACAAACCAGATAAGAAATTCAACCGCATATTTTGCATTATCCGATAAAACAAAAAATCAGGTAAAATTAGGTCAAAAAAATTCTCTGGTTTCTTTGATCCCGCCTCTAACCGATAACCGCAAAGCAAGGCACATTTTTGCCTTTTTTGCGGAGCCAAAAAAAAGGCAGAGCACATAGAACCAATTCTAGAGCCGCCCCATAGGATAGAAGGGTATTGCAGCCACACCATCAAGCAAAAATTGATCATATTGGGGGAATTGAAACGGACTGGGTTCAAAACTCAAAATAGAGGCAATACAATAGGTTCAGCAGCAGTTGATCCCACAACCCCTCAACGATCCAGCCAAATTTTCCCACAGCCGGAGCCAAATGCCGACCAACCATAGCTTCATGAAAACGACCCAAATGGGCCAAATCTCAATCCATGCTGAACAAACAAACCAGTCAGACAAGAAAAATCTTATAGAATTGAAGCTAAGTGTCTCAAAAGGCACAATATTTGCAGACCCACCACAGAACACGTTTCCAAAGAGTGGCACAAAGATGATATTTCCTACTATTCTAAATTTCGCGTTTCGCATTTTTGGATTGAGAAGTGACTCCAAGTCAACGCGATTCCGTCGCTGCGTTGCACTCCCTGAAACAGGACCGCGCTCAAACCAGGACTCCGCATCCAGAGTATGGTCGGTTTTTTTGCGGACGTTTTTGGGTGGGTGTTTGGCCTGTATGGCTTATGGCGTCCAGGGGCCACAAGTGGCCCAAGCCCAAACTCTTTTGATGACCAAAACGGCAAGTCCATCCTTACTGGCACAAGCAGGTGACACGATTACCTATACCGTCCGTGTGGAACACGCACCCGGTTCAACTACCACAGCAACTGCGGTTAAGATCACAGACCCCATGTTCCCAAACAGCACTTTGCCAGCAGGTGTGTGCAAGCGATACGCCTCAAATACCCCAGGCATAACTGGAGCTGCTTGGGCAAACGACGGCACTGAATCTTTAAGTAGATTCGGTGGTGTTGTGCAATGCGGCCTAATCTATACCGTGACTGCTGCTGACGTTCTAGCAGGCACAGTTTCCAAAACTACAACCACGGAATATTCAGATCCATCTGGCAACCCAAGGCCAGATTCCACAGCGACCGCATCATTCACGACACAAACAAAACCCACTGAACCAGGTTTGTATCTTGAAGCAAGATTTTTTGCAGAGCCGGCTCCAAACCAGTGGCTGGATCCAACTGACACTTATAAGACGCAGCCCTATATTGAGAACACTGGTGAGTTAGATATTTATGACTTGCAGCTGACAACCCCAAGCGCTCCATCTGGCTACTCTTGCAACATACCTAATCCGCTCACGTCGGGCGAAACAGTCTGGACCGGATGTGAATATACACATTCGCCCGCTTCAGGTGAGAGGATTTTGACCGAAATTGTGACGCTTGAAGGCAAGGCTGATACTGATGGTGACGGGGTCGGAGACCAACAAATTATCTTGGAGTCTGGTGGTACAATAAATGTAATCGCTACTGATGTTCAGCCCGCTATTCAAGCGACATACTCGATGAACTTTTACCGGGACCTCGACCAAAATGGTGTCATAAGTGTGGGAGACGAGATTAATTTTTATATGCATGGCGTAAACGGATCGAACAGCACGATTACCGCAACGTTTTCAGCCACACCAATTCCTCCAGCCAAATGTTTTCTAAGGTACAACTCGACACGTCGAAACAATTTGTCTCCTTCGAACTTGACTTTGCGGCCTGGAGAATATTTCGAATGTGGTGTTATCCATACTATTTTGCCTGGTGAAGATATTATCTCCAGCGTGGCAACTATGACGGGTACCGGTTCTCCAAATGCCCTTGATGTCGTCGTCAACCGGACCATACATGCCGCCGTCATTTCAACGCCTGAGCTGGAGATCACCCAAGCAGCAAATCCGGCCGCTGGCGTACGTCCCAATGATACCATCACATATAGCATCTTTGTGCGTCACACAGATGTTTCGGATGGAAATGCCCAAAAAGTTCAAATAACCGATTCTAGGTACCCCAATGGTATTCCCAACGGTTTTTGTCGTTTGTTTGACAAGGATGGCAACGACAGCGCTTGGTTGAACGACGGCCAGGAAGTGCTGAATGTTGACGGCAGTTACGTAGACTGTCGTGTTACGTATGACGCCACCGATGCTGATGCTGTCATAGGAACGTTGACCAACACAGCCGAGGTTGATTACAGCACATCTGGTGGTCGAAAAATTACCGCCCAAAGTGACGAAGTGACGGTAGACCTGGTGCCGACAACAACCGAAGGAATGTTGACGATAACCAAGGAATTCGTGCAGTCAGTAGCCGGTGGAACCAACGCCACGCTGTTCGACGAAAACGACACGATTATCTATAAAGTGGTTGTGAGCAATTCGAGCGCTTTCAAAGTTTACAATGTAACAGTGACCGACCCTGCACAAACGGGTTTTACGTGTACGGCGTCTTCGCCCCTTGCACCAGGTGCGACATATGTATGTCCAACCAACATGCCAATAACGGTGACGGCGAACATGCTCTCGTTGACCAGCACCTCGACGGCAACGGGAAGAGCCGATACGAACGACGACGGCGTCGGCGACTTAGACGTAACCGCCACTGATAGCGTGACGATAACCACCGACCCATTGAACCCGCATGGTGCGGTTCATATTGCCAGCTATATCAGCCAAATCACTGACGTCGACAACGACGGTGTTTTGCGGCCGGGTGACACCATCACCTATCGTCATGTTGTGACGAACACGTCAAATAAAGATCTTACCGACCTAGAATTCACCAATTCCTTAATCCCCAGCTTAAATTGTTCGATAACAAGTCAGACGATATTGGAACCGGGCGACAAAGTAACGTGTAACGGAACCTATACCGTAAAGCCCAAAGAAACGACGCTGGTAAACACGGCCACGGTCGAAATCAATGGCAGCGGCGTAAGCGCGAGTGATACCGTGGTCGCCACGGCTGTCCCAAAGCCATCTTTAGAAACCTTGGTGACAGTTAATCCAAAGGCTGCGGTGCAGCCCGGTGACACCGTTTATTACACGGTTGTGGTCCGCCATACTGCCAATTCATCAGATGACGCCTTTCGCGTTCAATTGTCTGATCCAATTTTCGGCTTCACGGAACTTGCCACGTCCTGTCAGGTGCTTGACAACCTAGTGCTCTTCCCCTGGACGAACAATGGCCAAGACACTTTGCCTTTGGGCGCAACCTTAGAGTGTCGATTGCCGCATTTCCCCTCGTCGGACAAATTTACAAATGCGTCATATACCAACAGCGTGAAGACCGTTTATCAAGACGCCAGCGGCAATGTTCAACCCGATTCACTTGGTAGCGACACCTATACGACCAAGCCGTCGCCGACCGAGGGCAGTTTGCGATTGGCCAAAACAATCACGGGATCCCCCAATGGCGGTGCCGATGCGACCAAGTTTGATGCGGGCGATACCATCACCTACCAGCTGACGGTCGCCAATATGAGTGACCACGGCGTTTACGGTTGGGAAGTCACCGACCCCAGTGCCCCCAGCACATTTGAGTGTAAGGCTGTGGATTCCCAGACGGCCTTGGCCCCCGGAACGTCGTTTGACTGTCCAACCTTTACAACCACAGTAACAGCGGCAGATTATCCGATTCTGGTCAACACCGCCCAGGTTCAAGGGATGGCCGATACCAATGGGGACGGGATTGGCGATGAAGCGATGATTGATTTTGACGCGATCAGCGTCACCGTCGATCCGCAAAACCAACAGCCGGCATTTGACCTCGCCTATTATATGGAAGGCTATGACGACAGAAATAACAATGGCACGTTCGATGTAGGCGATAAGATTACCTACAAATACATCATCACCAACACGTCGAACGTGGTGCTGGAAGGTTCAGGGATCACGGTCACGGCGTTTTCATTGAATAACGTAGTATGTACCCCAAACGACCCGGCATTGCCAATCACCACTCAATTCTGGAACCCTGGCCAGGGCTATACCTGTACCAGTGATCACATTGTTCAAAACGGTGAATTTTCGATATCCACAAAGGCAAACGGAGAACTTCGTGGGCCGGCGTCCGAAATCTTGCGCGATGTTGAACGCGCCTTTCCCACGCCGGTCTATCGTCCCGAGCTAGAGACAACCCATTTTGCAAACCCCTGGGGATCGGCTCAACCAGGCGATACGATTAACTATACCATTTATGTGCGCCACAAGGAAACGTCGATTGGAGACGCAATTAACGTCAAAGTTACGGATGCAGACGTTTATCCGGCAGGACTTGCCAACGGAGTCTCGGGACTCCCCGCCGGATCTTGCAAACGTTTTTCACGTACCGGAACGTTTCCTAACAATTGGGTCAACAACGGTACTCAAATGTTGCCGAACGATGGCAGCTACCTGCAATGCGGCGTTAAATATACGGTCACGGAACAGGATGCAATCGACGGGTCGATCGTTAGTAACAACGCTAAGACGAGCTATGAAAGCGCCAATGGCACCCAGATGCCAGACGCGGTGGCAGATAGTATCACCGTCACCGCAAAGCCTGCTGCAACAGAACCAGACTTGTTTGCATGGAAATACATCTATGCCTATCCTCCTGGCGGAGATACCAATGGCTTGGTCGACGAAAACGACATCCTAGAGTACACATTTCTTTTTCGCAATGCAACCGGGTATAACTTATACGATTTGACGGTTTCAGACTCGCTGCATAGTGATTTCGAATACAGATGCGAATTTGCGGAACCCTTTGTGCATAGGGCAGAACTCCGGTGTCTGGACATCATATCCACTAAAGTGCCTGGTGATGAAGAGTATCAGGCCGGCACAATGACCGTTTCGGGCAAGGCCGACACCAATTGGGATGGTATTGGCGACCTAGACGTTTCTTACAGCGATACCATTACAATGACCACCAATCCGCTCAACAGGCAGCTAGGTATTGATCTCAACACCGTATTTCAGAGAATTGATGACAATGACAACAACGGTGTACTTAGTCCGGGTGACAGGGTAAATCATACGGCGTTTGTGGTCAACACGTCGAACGTTCCACTTTACGTAACCGACGTCGAATTTTCCCTCGGAACCGCCATAAAAATTACAGATTGCTTGCCTCGCTTAACTGAGCCCTATCAACCAGGACAATGGGGAGGGTGCACTGGGTCGTATATTGTCCAACCCGATGACGAACAAGTTGTCCTCAAAGCAACGGTCACGGCTGCTAAGGTCAGTGATCCTACGGATATTGTCATTGCCAACGATACATATGTTCTCAACGTCGCGCAGAACCCGGAACTTCAAACGATCAAATCTGCCAACCCCAGCGGCTTGGTTCAAGAGGGCGATACGGTTACCTACAGCATTATTGTCCGCCACCAGGGTTTGTCCTTGTCTGACGCGCTTAACGTCAGTGTAAAGGACCCCATGTTCCAATCGGCCTTGGATGCTGGCGCTTGCAAGCTTTATAACTCCGCGACGCCGAATGCCACGCCGACCACGTGGGATAACGGCGGAACCTCGACGTTGGAAATGGGGTATTACGTGAAATGTGGCGTGGTCCACATCGTTACATCTCAAAATGTTATAGACGGGTCGATCACCAACACCGCAACCACCGAATATGAAAACCCCGGTGGCACCGCAGGAAAAGAATCAAAAGATGAAGCGACGGTGACCACCGCGCCTACACCGACCACGGGGATCTTAAAGCTCTCCAAGTCAATTCTAGGTTCTGTAGGCGGTGGCAACGATACTGCTAAGTTTGATCTTGGGGACGTGATCACCTATCAGCTGGTGATCTCAAACATGAGCGATGATGACGTTTACGGCTGGAGTGTTGTGGACCCCGCAGCGCCCACGACATTTAGCTGCGCGGCCGCTGATCCTCTAGTGCCTCTGGCCCCTGGAGCGTCCTTTACCTGTCCTACTTTTCAGGTAACGGTTGGGGCAGCAGACTATCCTGTTTTGGTCAACACGGCGACCGTGACGGGTATGGCCGATACGAACGGCGACGGCACAGGCAATGTGGCCGTGGCAGATTCCGACAGTGTAACGATCCCGACCGATCCGCTGATCAACCAGCCCGCCATTGATGTTACAAATACCATTACCGGTTTTACAGATAGCAATAGCGATGGCGCTTTGAGCGTTGGCGATACCATCAACTATAACTACGTCGTCACAAACACCTCGAACGATACCCTGACGTCGATTGTGCTTACTGGTTTTAGCTGTTCGCCGTCGGCGCCAAACAGCTTGGCCTCTGGCGCGAGCTTTACCTGTAGCGGTACCCACGTTGTCGCCGCTGGCGAGACAAATATCGTCAACACCGCAAAGGTGACTGCGACCGGATCGAGCACGCCTGGTCTTACAGTCGTTGGCACCGATACCGTGGTCGCCACGCCGGTTTATCGTCCCGAGCTAGAGACAATCAAGACGGCGAACCCTGGCGCGTTGGTTCAGGCGGGTGATGTGATCGCCTATAGTATTTTTGTCCGCCATAAGTCCGCGTCGATTGGGCCAGCCAACGCAGTCCAAGTGACCGACAGCATGTTCCCTGGCGGACTGCCCGCCGGAGCCTGTAAGCTTTACCCAGGCGACGGCAGTGCCGCGAGCGCTTGGGCCAACAACGGCAATGAGACTTTGGCAAACGACGGCAGCTATGTGCAGTGTGCTGTTCAACACAGCGTCACGCCAGCGGACGTCACAGGTGGGTCGATTGTCAACAACGCCTCGACAAGCTATGCCAACCCCAACCCCAACATCACCACTGTGCCCGCATCGACGGCCAGCGTGACGGTCTCAACCCAAACAGCGCCAAGTAGTGGAGAGCTTAAGCTATCCAAGACGGTCGTTGGTGATCCTGGCGCTGATAACAAATTCGGCCCAGGGGACACGATCACCTACCAGCTGGTGGTGAGCAACTCGGGCGCGACCAATGTCTATGGCTTGAGCGTCACCGATCCAATTATGAACGGATATTCGTGCACACCGCCCGATCCCTTGACACCTAATACGGCGTTTGTTTGTCCAACGAACGTTACAACGACCGTGCCAGCAGACAGCGAAATCTTGGTCAACACCGCAAGCGCGTCGGGCAGCGCGGATACGGACGGGGATGGCACGGGCGATACACCTGTAACTGCCACCGGTAGCGTGACGATTACCACCAATCCGCTCAACAACCAGCCTGCGGTCCATATCGTCAACTATATCTCTAACTGGAATGATGCCAACAACGACGACACTTTGTCAGCGACCGATGTGCTTACCTACACCCATGTGGTCACCAACACCTCGAACGTCGATCTCACCGGGGTGACTGTCACCAATCCATCCCTGGCCAACGTCACCTGTACGCCAGCGAGCCCGACCACCTTGGCGCCGGGCGCGAGCTTGACCTGTACGGATACCTATACCGTAACAACCAGCGATGAAACGCTGACCAATACGGCGACGGTCACAGGCCAAGGCGGTCCAGACAATTTAACCGTCACCGCCAGCGATACGGTCGTGTCCAACGCCACACCCAAGCCGATTCTAGAAACCACGAAAACCGCAAATCCAGCGTCTGCGGTGGAACCTGGGGATACAGTTGCTTACGCCATTATTGTTCGTCATACGGCCCAGTCGTCTGGTGACGCCCGCAACGTCAAAGTAGTCGACGTAATGGTCCAAGACGAGCTCGATACGGGTAAGTGCGAGCTCTATGATAGTGCCGGAAACACAAGCTCGTGGAATAATATTGGCAACGGTACCTTGCCCTACGGTAGTTTTTTGTATTGCGGTGTATTGCACAGCGTCACCGCCGATAATGCCACCGCCGGGACGATCATCAACACCGCCACCACCAGCTATGAAGACCCCGCTGGTAACCCTGGTCCAACGTCGACAAGCACAAACATCGTCGGAACTAAAGCGGTGCCAACGACGGCAGGATTACGGCTGTCCAAGTCGGTTCTTGGTGATCCAAGCGGCGGGAGCGATGCGACCAAGTTCGATATTGGGGACGTGATCACCTACCAGTTGAATGTCTTCAACACGAGTGAACACAATGTCTATAATTGGAGTGTAACCGACCCTAGCGCACCGACCGGATTTAGCTGCGCGGCCGCGGACCCTTTGGTCCCGCTGGCCCCCGGCGCGTCCTTTACCTGTCCAACCTTCACCAAGACGGTTGAGGCGTCTGATCTTCCGGTCTTGATCAACACCGCGAGCGCTTCGGGTTCGGCCGATACCACGGGCGATGGCGTGGGCGATACGTCGGTGACGGATACCGATGGCATCAGCATCACTGTTGACCCCAGCAATTTGGAGCCTGCGATTGATCTGGCCTATACCATTGCGGGTTTTGCTGATAGCAACAATGATGGCGTGTTGAGCCTTGGCGATACGATCAACTATAGCTACGTGGTTACCAATACTTCGAATGTCGTAATTTCACCTAATGGACTTTCGGTCACTGCACCCTCGTTAGACAACCTCGTTTGTCTCCCAAATCCGTTGGAAGACCTAAATCCTGGCGATAGCTTCACCTGCACGAGTAATCATGTCGTGCTTGAGAACCAGTTCTCAATTTCCAGCAAAGTGACCACGATCGGCACGGGACCATCGGGCAATAAGGTACAAGACGAAGAACATCTAATTGTCACGCCGCTTTATCGGCCTGTGTTGGAAACGGTAAAGGTGGCGAACCCAGGCGCGTTGGTTCAGGCGGGCGATGTTGTCACCTATAGCATTTTTGTCCGCCATAAGGCCGCTTCGGTGGGAACCGTTCCGACGGACGCGTCGGTTGGACCAGCCAACGCAGTCCAAGTGACCGACAGCATGTTCCCTGGCGGACTGCCCGCTGGCGCTTGTCGTCTATATGCCGCTGACGGCAGTTC
Organism: Haliclystus inabai; assembly: GCA_025505365.1. Taxonomy (NCBI): domain Eukaryota; kingdom Metazoa; phylum Cnidaria; class Staurozoa; order Stauromedusae; family Haliclystidae; genus Haliclystus; species Haliclystus inabai. The sequence goes on along the minus strand of JANVCG010019922.1, from coordinate 3,162 downwards.
CTCTAGCGTTTGGGTGAACGATGGCACAACGCCTTTTGCTAATGACGGCAAATTCTTGCTGTGCGGTGTCCAGTACACGGTCACGGCTGGCGATGTCACCAGCGGTTCACTTACCAATGACGCATCAACAAGCTACGCGAACCCCAACAGCGACCCTGTGCCTCTGTCTGAGGCAAGCGTTTCGGTTACCACCCAGTCAACACCAACAGACGGAGAGCTTCGGATAACCAAATTGGTAACCGGCAATCCGGCCTCGGCGGGCAATACCACCAAGTTTGATGCGGGGGACACGATCACCTATAGGCTAATTGTCAACAACTTGAGCGCGTTCAACGTCCATGGATTGACGGTCTCAGATCCTATTGATAATTCCTATTCCTGTGCCATTCCAGCGCCTTTTGCCCCAGGAGCGTTTTTTGAATGCCCCACCTTATCGGCGACGGTGCCCGCCAATGTTGATGTCTTGATCAACACGGCGACCGTTTCGGGCTTGGCGGATACCAGCGGCGATGGCAGCGGCGATACGACGGTGACGGCGATCGACAGTGTGACGATCACCACCAATCCGCTGATCGACCAGCCCGCGGTCCAAATCGTCAACTATATCTCCCAAACCACGGACCCCAACAACGACGGCGTTCTATCGGTTGGGGACACGATAAGTTACACCCATGTTGTGACCAACACGTCGAACGTGGATATCAGCGATGTTACGGTTACCAACCAATCGTTGACCAATTTGACGTGTCCTTCAGGAACGTCTTTCACCTTAAACCCAGGCGAGACAGAAACCTGTACGGGTTCTTATGTCGTGACACCTAATGACAATACGATCATTAACACAGCGAAGGTAACGGGCCAAGGCGGCACAGACAATTTGCCAGTCGCTGCCGAAGATACAGTTGTATCCATAGCCGTTCCCAAGCCAGATTTAGAGACGATTAAGACGGCCAACCCCAACGGCTTGGTACAAGAGGGCGACACGGTTACCTACAGCATTATTGTCCGCCATAAGAATTCGTCGTCAGCGGACGCCTTCAAGGTCAGTGTAAAGGACCCTATGGTCCAATCGGCCTTGGATACTGGTGCCTGTTGGATGTATGACACTACGGGGACTAATGTTGCCCCGACCGCGTGGAATAACAGCGGAACTGCGACGCTGGCCTTGGGTCATTATTTACAGTGCGGTGTGGCTCACACCGTCACGTCCCAAAACGTTACCGACGGGTCTATCACCAACACCGCGACCACCGAATATGAAGACGCCGATGGTAACGCCGGACCAGCTTCGACAGGTAATGCGGCGGTGACCGCCGAGCCAACACCAACCACGGGGGGCTTAAAGCTCTCCAAGTCAATTGAAGGTTCTGTAAGCGGTGGTAACGATTCGGCTAAGTTTGATGTTGGGGACGTGATCACCTATAAGCTGGAGATCACAAACTTGGGCGATGATGACGTTTACGGCTGGAGTGTTGTGGACCCCGCAGCGCCCAGTACATTTAGCTGCGCGGCCGCTGATCCTCTAGTGCCTCTGGCCCCTGGAGCGTCTTTCACTTGTCCTAATTTTCAGGTCACGATTGGGGCATCAGACTATCCTGTCTTGGTCAACACTGCGACCGCGTCTGGTATGGCCGATACCAATGACGATGGCACAGGCAATGTGGCCGTGACAGATTCCGACAGTGTGACGATCCCAACCGATCCGCTGAACACCCAGCCCGCCATTGATATTACAAATACCATTAGCGGTTTTACGGATAGCAATAGTGATGGCGTATTGAGCTTTGGCGATACGATCAACTATAGCTACGTGGTTACCAATACTTCGAACGATACCCTGACGACATTTGTGCTGGATGGTTTTAGCTGTTCGCCGTCGGCGCCAGCCAGCTTGACCCCTGGCGCGAGCTTCACCTGTAGCGGCACCCACGTTGTCGTCGCTGGCGATACAAATATCGTCAACACCGCAAAGGTGACTGCGACCGGATCGAGCACGCCTAGCCTAACGGTCGTTGGCACCGATACCGCGGTTGCCACGCCGGTTTATCGTCCTGTGCTTGAAACGGTAAAGGTGGCGAACCCTGGCGCGTTGGTTCAGGAGGGCGATGTTGTCACCTATAGCATTTTTGTCCGCCACACCGACGCGTCGATTGGACCTGCGAACAACGTCGAGGTCAAAGACGATACGATGTTCCCTGGCGGACTGCCCGCTGGCGCTTGTCGTCTATATGCCGCTGACGGCAGTTCCTCTAGCGTTTGGCTGAACGATGGCACAACGCCTTTTGCTAATGACGGCAAATTCTTGCAGTGCGGTGTCCAGTACACGGTCACGGCTGGCGATGTCACCAGCGGTTCGATTACCAATGACGCATCAACAAGCTACGCGAACCCCAACGGCGCGCCTGTGCCTCTGTCTGAGGCAAGCGTTTCGGTTATCACCCAGTCAACGCCAACAGACGGAGAGCTTCGGATAACCAAGTTGGTAACCGGCAATCCGGCCTCGGCAGGCAATACCACCAAGTTTGATGCGGGGGACACGATTACCTACAAGCTGATTGTCAACAACTTGAGCGCGTTCAACGTCCATGGTTTGACGGTCTCAGATCCTATTGATAATTCCTATTCCTGTGCCATTCCAGCGCCTTTTGCGCCTGGAGCGTTTTTTGAATGCCCCACCTTATCGGCGACGGTGCCCGCCAATGTTGATGTCTTGATCAACACGGCGACCGTTTCGGGCTTGGCGGATACCAGTGGCGATGGCAGCGGCGATACGACGGTGACGGCGAACGACAGTGTGACGATCACCACCAATCCGCTGATCGACCAGCCCGCGGTCCAAATCGTCAACTATATCACCCAAACCACGGACCCCAACAACGACGGCGTTTTATCGGTTGGGGACACGATAAGTTATACCCATGTTGTGACCAACACCGCGAACGTTGCCCTCACCGATGTTACGGTCACCAACCAATCGTTGACCAATTTGACGTGTCCGTCAGGAACGTCTTTCACCTTAAACCCAGGCGAGACAGAAACCTGTACAGGTTCTTACGTCGTGACACCTAATGACAATACGATCATCAACACAGCGAAGGTAACGGGCCAAGGCGGCACAGACAATTTGCCAGTCGCTGCCGAAGATACAGTTGTATCCATAGC
>JANVCG010019590.1:0-12557 GCA_025505365.1 Haliclystus inabai | reverse complement strand
AAAAAATGATGTAAGATCTTGTACGGATAGAAAATTGAGTTCTATCTACTGGTGAAATATCATTTTTGGTGATATATACACTTTAAGTGTGCAAGCAAATTGAAATACACAATCTGTTACATGTTTATGTATGAGCTAATACGAGCTGTAACTACAAGAGGTATGCATCTTGTTGAAATGCTATGACCACCATGGATGAAAGCTGATGATGTGAATCTTTAAAACATTATGCACTAGGGAAAAATTAATGCTAGCTCATCTAATTGTGAAGTGGACAGATTTGAACATATGCAATCTTCAGGCTGAAAAACAGGATCTTACCAAACCATCGCCATTTGCTCGATCCCATGTTTTGTTGAGTTATATTACTGCATTGATCTGCAAGCCTCTAGTTTATGAAAACACATGAAAATATTTTCACCAGTACTTCTGTGTATTTTCAGAGTCTGTCTTCAGACACATTTTGTCCACAAGTATATTGTTCATATTGATTTAATTATTTATTCATATTTCCATTAATATCCTATGTCTATTGCTTTTATTTGTTGTAGTTTAATTTTCTGGACTGACTGGGTCCGTGGGAAAGCAAAAATTGAAGTAGCACAAATGAATGGCAAGAACCGGCGTATTCTTGTTAATTCAGAATTGCTTCTACCAAACGGTTTGACAATTGATCATGGCAATAGAGAACTATGCTGGACAGATGCTGGGAGAAGTACTATCTCATGCATTGAATATAACGGGCAAAGAAGAAAGACAGTATACAACGAGGTAATCCAAGGCAAACAAATTATGTTTCTATTGTCATTTTGCAAATATTCATCTTGTCCTATAATATAATCACTAATCTTATGAAACGTGTTGCTACCCTCCGCAACTGCAACATTCCCTATATGCTTGTCCAAGGTCTGACAAAACGGTTTTCCTCCGAGGATCCTGGCTTTTTAGTAGTAATTCTTCGGAAGATTTTCACGGAAAACTGAAGCTTCAAATCGACTCTCCAGGTCAAATTTGGTGATACATTTTGGTTGTTTTTAAATTCATAACCTTACTTTATTCAATGCTGCATAAATCGCACGATGACATCAGAATATGATAGTCTTTGAACTATTTTCGTAAAATATTAATATTGGATTATTGATTGAGTGAATTAAATTAATTTGAAAACTTCAAATAACTACTGTGAAGTTTCCCATCTTCCAAAATTAATTTACAAAACTTAATGGGGAACCAGGTTCCCAGGATCCGAGACTTTGTCAGACGCTGTGCTTGTCAACTCATATTCATCAAATTAGATAACAGTGGAGACACAATCTGTAGACCAGTTCCACTTGTCCCTCTGTTCACGCGGCTCCCACTAGCAGGTACAAGTAAAATTTCTCTGCAAAATGTGTGGCGCTCATACGCAACTTTTTGTGTATCACCAATCACAGACGAGTATAAGATTTTCTAGCGCTATGATTGGTCAAAGGTGACAACATTTAACCCTCACCGCTAGTTTGTTTTTGATCAAAGAAAATCATTCACAGCGAAGAAAAACATCGTAAAAGGGAGATAAAAATGAAATATTGCACTAGTTTTGATGCCCTATTGATTATTATTACTGTCCAGATTGAATGCTTCATACTATTAGAGGCAGAATGAAGTGACTGTTCTGTTTGATTTGTTTGCAAGACGCGTCACGAAAGCTTTTGAATTTGCCAATATTCTTGCAAAATATTGATGAAATAATACTAATTTTATTTACATGTTCAAGTTTGAATCGTTTAGCCTAGATTCAAAGTACTCGTTGTATTGTAAAACATTTTGCATGATTTCATCGCCACATTTTAAGGTGCTAAATTTCACTAGGCCCTATTATGAAATTAATAGGGCCTAGTGGAGCTAGTCTACACAATCTGCAATTGAACGATTTTGAACCTCTTCATTGTCTACCAACTGTTTTGAGTTTGGTGAATTTATAATTGTAAATTATTACATTATTCTAAAATATAATTGAAATCCCCTCTACAATCTGATTGGTTGATTACTACGTTTAGAATCTTTGAGATGAAAATGTGGAAAATTCACCACACACAGATGGGGTTTGATTTGATGCAAATGGTCTCCTCTTTGCTCTTAAATATTTTGTATTCACCTAAGGGTTGCATGCATACTCAGCTGACCAATGTGATTGCAAATGCAGGAAATGCAAGCAAACGTTAATGAGATTTTAGTATCTCTTCTGTTTTGGTAATGATATACTGTGAAGTTATTGCTGCATAACAAGTTTGAAGGTACTATCAGGAATTGGAATCGGCTTCTCGAGTTGCTGCAGTGGGGTCGTTAAGATACATTGCTGACCAAGTGTGTTGATTTTGCTTCAGTTTTAGTTTTAGCTCTATCATTTTGTTGATGGGATGGGCTTTCTGTCGTAATGTGCTTTGAATTGTCACGTTCTGTTAATGATATCACCACAGGCAACAGAGAACTCTTGAGCTTGATGGTAATCAATCTTGTCACTCTGTTTTAGGCACACTACCCGTTTAGTCTTTCAGTCCAGGACAACATTGTATACTGGACAGATTGGAAATCAGGAATGATTGAAAGAGTAAACAAAAAGACCGGGAAAATGTTAACAGCATTGTCAAGCGGTTTGGGAAGTGATGGGCGGTTGTATGACATCAAGTCAGTCAAGCCATGCCCTGCACGTGAGTTTACTAGAAAAGTTCAATGCACAACTATATGGTAGTAGCCGTTGATACTGTCAGCCTTGGAATCTAAACATACGATGTTAGTCACAATGTTTAAGTAGTCAAGCAGCTGACAGTCAGAAAGACATAAAAGATTTTGATAAGATTATTTTCATAACCCAATCAGCAGTATCACAATGCTGTAATCTCGCATTCATTACACCATGAAAACAGAAGACATTAATTTGTAGTTACGCATCAAGAAGTGTCGCTTCTTCCCAGGGACCAAGGCATCCTGCTGGATCTACTCTCTGCAAACTGCTGCCATTGCCATGAAAATGCATATTCAAAACTATCACACTATACGAGTCTCAATGAGAGATGGATTCTAGAAGTTAAAAGTTTATCACGTAATGCATTTACTGTAGTCTTTTGAATTTGTTTCTAGGAGAATCTCTGTGTTCAGTAGAAAATGGAGGTTGTGATGAATTGTGTGTTCATATATCAAGAAGTGGCAGGGTCTGTCTCACTTCCAATTCACACCTTGCATGACAGAACCTCATCTAATCAAACGTTTTGAAAGGTATCCTCATCTCCTCTCTAAGGAATAGCAAATGGGATACAGCGTTCATTCTGTCCATCATTGATGTATATTCAGAGAGGCATTGCTTATTTGGTTGAAACTAATATCCAGAAATGAACGTTCTCAGTGTTCTCAATTTGTTGTAAAATATTTTTAGAAGGAGATACATAGGTTGAACAAATCTCAGGAAGGGATTGATAACAATTTTGAATTTTGAAGTTCAGATCATTTTTTTATTATTCTTTTACTAGCTGCAACCGTCTAACAATAATTCATCTGTTTTGTTACGTAGAGATGTCTGTTGTCTATAGATGTACCAATTTATTCTCAGTCAATGTGAAACAAAAGCCACTAAAGTTTAATCACCCATGTTGTAGATTTGTACAATCATTTCAAACTTTCTGTGTAGAAATGATAATTGAATTAATTGCTATTGCCATTTTCAATATTCCATTAATAATAGAAGGGCTTTTTAATGAATTTTATGTTTTCTTTTCAGGTAACTGTTCCTGGATTGGAATCTCTGATAAGTTAAAAGTAAAGATATGTCTGTTGCTGAATATGATGATTATAAAAGGCAACATAATTATTATGATCATTTATCAAACAACCAACTGTTCTCTAGAATCCAAGACCATTCACCATTCGTTTTATCATTTGTTCACAATTATGATGATTTTATCATGCTGTAGCTGTATATCTTGTGATATAAATTATGATACAGATACAAAGCAAGAACGGTTTATTTCATTGTGTTTCTCACTTCGTATATGGTACGCAGACCCAATTCCCAATTGCGTTTTAAAACTCAAACTTTTGTTACCGTAGGAACAACAAAGAATTTAATTTGTTTTCCAAAAAATTAATACAAAGTGGTAAAATTTCCCCCTTAAAATATCATAAAACTTTCTCAGTTCTTTCTGGTCCATTGAGATATACATCAGATTTTGTTTCCAAGACAACAACTTATCACTATATTTCAGCAATGAATGTGTCAATCAGTCGTCATACTTGACTAAATCATGCTCGTTCAGTTGATGACGAGTGGCTTCAGTTGTTAATTGATTTCAAATGTCAAATGTACATCTATGAGATGGGGTCTTCTGTTTTCGCTAGCCAACTCAAATACAATCAGTCAATGGTGCAGTTAAAACATCAGCGGTCTTGATAAACCATTTCAAAAGCGATTCATTTAAACTAACTAAAATTAATAACTTAAAAAACTCATCACATTTCCAAAATATTTATAAACACAGCTTTTCCAGTTAAAAATCGAACTTTATTTACAATTTTCAAAATTAGCATGCTGATATTTTTATCAGCTTTAGCTAATTATCAGATTCTAAAATCCTATGTTTACATTGTCATGGCAGCAGTGGCAATTGATGTGGTTCATTGTATTAAAATTAATTTCATTTTTGCTCTATTTCTGGGCATCCTTTAACGATCGAATTAGATTGAAACCACATTGTATCAGGGTTAGCCCGCAGCCATGGAAGATTGGTCGAGCTAACCAAATCTACTTCAGTTGCTACATTTGGAGTTCTTAAAGACATGATTATTAATTTGCCTTTAGTTGGAATTTGAAAAGATCTTTTGGGTAGAAAATTGACCTTGGGAACTTCAGCTCCATGGCGAGGTACGCCACCAGGAGTCATTTGCGTTAAATCAGTAGAAGCTTGAGCAAATAAAAACGTCTTGCATGGTCTAACAGATTCGATTGAGTTTAAATCTACATTTGTAATCAAAGTTCGGATCAAATCTCTGGAAGTTCTATCAAATATTTTATCGCGTTGGCTTCCATTATCAGTTTCAGAGCTTCTTCCATTCAGCAATGATTTAGAAATGTCCCCAAATTCAACTATGAAAGTAATTTTTGGATGCAAAACGCTTTGACCAATGATAATGGCTATATTAAAAACTGTTCTTTGCTTGAAGATATTTTCCAAAGAACTGAGATTGTCTGAAATAGATAAAAATGCATTGAATTGTTTCTTCATCCGCTGGTGAATTCCTAACCTTCTGTTACCATGTAAATCTTTAGGCTCTTTGCTTTGAAATAAATCCAATTCTTTTTGTAGTAAAATACAAGGTAAATGTATCTGATGCATTTGATAAAGCAAATGTTGGAATGTTTCTTTACACAATTTAAATAGATGAAATTGAGATAAAATGTCCGTTTTTAACTCAACATTGATTTGAGTTACATCCTTCTTTTGAGTAGCCTTTCCCTTCATATTCAGTTAATCATAACATGGATTCGCAAAAGTTTTACCATAAATGTGAAATATTTAGATCTCCATGATAATTTCTAACGCAGTGTTCTTATCCGTTATACAGAAAAACTGCTATAAATTTGAATAATAAAAATAAATGTTTACAAAACGCTAAGAAAGAAAGTTCAACTATAGGCTACCATGAGATTGACGGTTTTCAAGTTTTCCGCCAAACACATGAAATAAAGACGAGGGTACAAGCCTCAAGCAAATTGAAACATAGATTGAGTAAAGTTATTATATTAATAGCCATATCGATAAAAATATTCAAGTTAAAAAGAAAAAAAAAGTAAAAATAGCATTAAAATGTATCAGGTTCATTTCTGTGTTGATTATTGTATCACTTTACTTTCTTTGGATAATATTTATTTTAGTAACTGAGCACCCGGTTTTACATTTGTGCTTCACAATCACAGAATCCACGTAAATGCGCAAGATGGCTGCTGAAGGGCTGGCAGAGATTTATTAGCTGTTTAATTTCCATCAACTCAAACGTTCATCAATGTATTACAAACTTCTGATAACAATCATACACACATATATATACACGCCATTGATTCATAGTTATTTCTAATTTGGAAATTTATCCAATGAAATCCCGCTAAGAAAGACGACTATGGATGAATCCAATTTGGAATTTTCAAAAGAAATCAGTGATGTTTTTAAATTGCAAGAGCCAGGCTCATACTGTTTTAATGAAAAGCTTTTTTTGAAACGAAATTTCCATGTAGATAAGTTTGTATCAGAGTGTAAAGACAGAGTATCACTTCATGCTCTGCGAGAAGATTTGGAAAGATATTACAAGAGCATTCGAGTTGCTTTGATCGAGTTGATTAATTTAGACTATGGGGATTTTGTTAGTTTGTCTTCTAATCTGGTGAGTACCACCCAACAGATGTTCTATTTAAGAAAGCCACCCCTCTTTCACTGGTAGAGTCGTTAGCCTGACCCATTAAGAACCAAATCAAATTTCACAGAATATCTGCGTTGTTGATAACGCATTTTTTTCTTAATTTCTAATAAGTCTAAAAATGAATTTCAAGTTTTTCGCGGCTACAGGACTAGTTTATGGCGTATAATTTGATAAAATGATTAAAAAGTCAAAGAATATCCACATAGTTGAGAATTTTGAGTTTTCAAATGGGCTTAATGAAATCTAGGCAAAGTTAAATTTGAACCTTGTGGTAGTGCCAACAATACGTTAATCAGATGCTAATATATTCAGACCAAGATGCAAGGGCAGTTAGCGATAGGGGACCACGAGTTTCCTCATTGAATGGAAAAGAAGTTTCTTGATGGATGATGACAATGGGCGTAGCATATGTCAGGGTGTGGCTTACAGCAGAATATAATAGACAGTGTAGCATCAACTAGCATGTTAGACAGACATTATTGTTTCTCTACACTGCACTTATTTGCATTTACGCAAGTACATAGTTTTTCGCTTGTTTAGTTCACATTGATACGTCACAAGTGACATCATGACTCTACTTTGTGTTTAGTAGGCCACAAGACAAACAGCTTTGTATTTATCTTTAGTCCACAACAACATTCGCAGATATGTAGTACTTGAGGAGAGTCACAAATCTCTAGTTTGTCTTTAGATTTTCTCGTTTCGGTGCGGAAAATTTACGGGGGAACATCAGGCAATTATGATATCATTTTAGTTATTTACACTGTTACAGCAAGAATTAAATAACAAGAACGAAATCATCGCACTGAAAACATAAAATCTAGAAATAGCAAGAACCATGATTTGGACGTAATTCTGCTTGATGAAAACTTAATTGTTTGATGGGATTGTTGACGATGGGCTCACCAAACATAAACTTGTGAGGATATTATTGACGTCGGCCAGAAATTTTGTTTTTAGATTTGAATTATTCAATATAGTTGATGGTGTTAAATATGTATAATTTGTTTGGTTTTTATAACTTGGCCAGATAATATTTTTGGCTTTTTAAAACAGTGGAAAACACAAAATTTAGTTTCTCTCTCTTGGTTCATTATCATATCTTGGTATTTAAAATGCTCCATATTTGTAGATTAAACTTTTTAACCCAAATTTCTATTTCATGTCACTGAAAAAATTAAATGTACTTGTCGCTCAATGGACGTTTCAAAAACATCTTTCCATAATATTAACCAAGATGTGATCAACCTGTCTTTGTAACATACACCTTTGAGGCAGCATAGTCTGGAGCTGCTGCTGATAATTTTTCACATTTTTGGGGTAGAAGGAGAATTATTGTTAAAACAGAAGATAACAGTTTAGAATTTTAAATCACATCTTTGATTTGTGTATTTTTAATCGACATCTTGATTAGCAAAATTTTATCCTCGTTTTGATGATATCATACTGGTAGCTAAGGCTCATGTATGAAGGCCAGCTCAAGACGGGAGCAAGTCATCTCCAAGACCACCTTCTTTATTGCTGTGTTGATTTTTTGACAACCACCCTTCAATGTCCATTGATCAATGACTCTCTTCTTCTCAATGTAATTTGGGATTTACATTTTCATTCACAGTTCTCACTGTATTGTAACTACTGTAGATTTATCACCAAAACAATTTTTGAGAAAGTATCTTGTTAATATATTGTTCAGGTTGGAATGGAGAAGTCAATCACTGTTTTGCAAGAACCTCTGACAGAGAAGCACTCCCGGGTTACGGTAAGCTACTGCTATTTCTATATATTTATATACTGAGAGTACTGCTGGGTGAGTCTATTTTGAATCAACTGGTCACTTGCTATGAATATTTCAATGTTGATACAATTTGACTTTAGGGTTTTTCATGTAAGAAGACAGTCTTATCTAAATGCCCCATTCAAAATGTGGGTAGCCAATTAAAGTTGAATTTGAAATCCAATATATTTGCCTAATGTACACTCCTGATAAAGACCCCTTCCGGAGCGCCTCCCCTCTTACGTTCATCGTGTTTGAGATACACCCCCACTTTATTTGAAGTTTTATTAACTGTTTACTCTGGAAAAAATGGAAATAGGAAACAATTTTTACCATGCTATAGAATAGAAAAGAGAAAACGTGAGGTTTTCAGTTTCAATTTTTTTGAATAAGATAATTTTGATAATTGATAATTGTTACCGGTACATCATGATCATTGATATTACTTAAAGTGGCACGAATTTACGTCATTAAGCTAGATCCAGGCTCTTTATCCACAGCAGCGACATTTGGCAAAATTGGCTACTTTGAGTGCTATTTTAGACAGGAAGGAAACTTCAAATTGAAAAAATATTATCACCTTGGTCATTTTCGACCCTGTTTCTACTAGGATCAACAATAAAAATTTTTGGGATGAGTGCCACTTTAACTATCCATTACAAACAATTTTAATTTTGTTCCACGTAAAACTGAATTATCAAATTGATACAAGCCTATAAGGTTTACCGGCACTGAATCTTGGTGTTATCAATGTTATTTCATGAAATTTAATCAATTTTGCTCCAATAATAATGCCACATGGTTGTCGTAAATGTTTCGTCACTTAATGAATTGTTTCTGTTATTTTTATTTTTGTTATTCTTAGGCTGTGGATACATGTCTGCAAGATTCTTTGAAAACAATTGATAAGAAATTATCTCAGCGTAAAAAGATCAGAGAAAAGAAGGTAGTGAGTGTACTGATCAGTGATCACCATTCTGCAGAATAATAATTATAAATAATAATATAATATAATGCACCGTGAATTGACTAGGTCTACCAGCTGATTATAAAACATTTTGTTTGTACCTGGTCTATTCTTTTGCTTTGCGAATGCAATGGTTGGCAAACCGTTGAAGAAAGTAAAAAAACATGATTGTTGCTTCTGAAACTGTTAGCCTTGAAACAAGCCTCAGAATTTGCTTGGTTTGTATGTGGTACTGTGAACACAAATAAGACTTCTATTTTATATCACATGTATGTAGCAAATAAAGCAGCATCGCTTGATGATCGAATACACGGATGACTTGAAAGGCCGCCTACCTCATAGTACGCTCAGCAAGAGAAGCATTATCTTATCATATCATTATCTTAGCATTATCTTACACCATTATCATATGCTAAAATAGTGTATTGGTCCCAAGAAGGCAGTGCCTGTGGTCATCTGTGCATCTCTGATCGCAAGAGGTGTTGAGAGTGTAGTTGTATGCTACAATATTATCTAGCTGTAAGAGATCAAAGTTCATGTCATGGCTGATTGAGGCAAATCTCAAATCTTGAAATTTTAATTTGGATTTAATTACAGACAAGTTATGACAACTAATTTGCTACTTGCTCCCGAAATACCTAAAAAATATTTCTTTGTTATCATTTTCAATGAATTTTGTTTAATTGAATTTGAAGTAATAAGCATGAAATGCCATTTAAGATGAAAAAATGTACTGTAGCAGGTGTTGGCGTGAAGGTTAATGTTTGTCAGGTCTTGGGTGTGATGCACAACTGGCAACTTGTATTGAGCTGTATCACTTCTATCTATTTTCTTAGATGAAGCTACAACACCTCTTAAATGTTGTGAGTTCAGTTGAAAAAATCGAGAAAATATTGGTGGCAGATCCAAATTCCTTGCAAGCTGAATTCTACTTATCAGATGGACGGTAAGCTTGATTTAACAACTATGACTATTTATGATATCATTAAGCTTTAACTCGTTTCTTTGTGCTGACTGGTGATTCATTCAATTGTATTCAGTGCGGCACCAGGAATGTTTTTGGAACGCATAGCTGGAGAATTTAACCAACTACAATTTCATGTCAATCAGACTAAAGGTCATCCATTAATCGAAAAGATAATACCGGTGAGATGTGTGTAGAAAAATTTTAAATCAAGTTTGTCATTTAAACTAAGCTGGTAATTTTCATCACAATTTCCTATACTATTCACAATAGGATGTTTCATTGTATAACCCCACAATGACTTGATGAGTTGGTAACCAGAAAGAATTATATCGACCAGAATTCAATATCATGATAGCAAATCAATAAACTATAAGAGTAAATAGCCTACTGATTTTGATGTGCAAATGTCACTGAGTGGAATGCTCTCTATGCCGAAAGCTTTAAAGAGCGTATCTCATACCTCTTTCATTCATTTCCCTTATTGTAATAGTACTGTTTGGTGATTGTCAGCAAGGCTCAAGCCAATCTAGATCTTTACTTATCATTAACCTCCCTTTCATTAACTTTTATTTATAGCGTGTATCATTAATCACTTCTAAATTACAAGAAAACCTGGAAAAGACGTTCCACGATGGACTTATTGAGCAGCAGCGTGATGTATTACTTCGCTGTCTACGTACATATGCTCTAATTGATAAGGCAAATAATGCCGAAGAACTTTTTCATTCATTAATCGTCCAACCTTTTATGAATAATCTTATTACAGATGATGTTTTAAGTGATTCAGGACTTGACCATATATTTTGCAAAATATTAGAATTTATCAATACTGATTGTAAATTACTGTTACAACTCACAGAGGAGTCTCCAGCAACAAGTGAATTAGGTGTTAAAGGATTTGATTTTCTTGTACGATCTATCTGGCCTGAAATTGATACAGCTCTAGAGTCGCGGTTGTCTCGTATTTTCTCACCTGGCAATCCTAACTTATTTTTTAAGGTAAAGACTTTTACTTTTCTTAATATCTTTGTCACATGAAACACATGCCATGAACTAGGCCCTTACTCTGCAGTGTCTGATACTTCATTCTTGCTAGCCAACCCCGGTCATAAGCGCATTATCTATCTCTGAATCAGACACAACAGTATCATTCCAACTTTTATTTGAAGCTACATCAATGGAAATAAACGCTTACAAAACAGCACTTTGCTGAGAACTACTCTCTGATTCATGATTATGTTTTGTTTGTATTAGAGGTATAACATAGCAATGAAATTCATGGATGATTTTGAATTGCGCTGTCCCAATCTCTCAAGCCTGAAGCGATTACGTCAACATTCAAGTTATAATTCATTCATGGTCAAGTGGAGTTTGCCAGTTTACTTTCAAGTTAGGTGCGTTTGTACAAATTGAATTGATTGATCTCATTGGTTTTATCATTTGATGTTGACTTGCTAGTCAGAGACAAAGGACTCCTACCTGAGTTGCCTACAACATTATCTATCTGATTTACATTGTATGCATCATTGTAGGTTTCAAGAGATAGCTGGTACGGTTGAACGAGCCATAGCAGATCCCTTTCAGAAATGCGAAGGTACGTAGGCCTAGTATCAATTGAAATGACAAACAAATAACACTTTGCACATGATGAGAAGCGCTGTGAGCCTACTCATAGACTACCTACATGTCTTCAAGGTCAGGTCTCACTATCAAACACTGTGTTAAACCAGTACTGGGGATATCCATCTTCGTGTTTCAATGAAGATACATGTTTGATTTGGTATGGCATTTATGGCATTTCTATGTTGAAGTACCTATGTTTTGATCGTGTATTTTGATTGTAGGGGACTTTAATACTCACTTAATAAGCGAGGTGTGGCGCATGGAGTGCCGATGTTGGGATGACGAGGTTTACATCCCGTCTCTACTTGGAAGGTTCTGGAAACTCTTCTTACAGGTACGTTGTAGATGATAAAGAACATCTAATGCTTGGACTGAGAGTATTCAACTGTTGGCTTTATGGAAAACATCTTTGCTCAGATCATTGGCCAACTCTTTAGTTGTTGTTTTAATTTCATTTTCAATTTCCGTTTTGATTTATTTCTGTTTCGATCATGTCATTCTATCTACTTGGGCGATCAAGATATCAGACTGAAGTCTTGGTGTTGATTTAGCAGATTTATATTTTATAATTATTTGCTTCGATTAATTTTTAGATAGTCAGCCGTGTGATTGTTTTTCTGAATGAACGAGTTAAAGCAATCAAGGTAAACTATTGTAAAGCCCTTTTGTAATCGGGTTAATTTATTCCCGCAGTATATTGGTCTCTTCCCGCAGTAAATCTCTCAGCAGTACTATCCGTTCTAAACCGCAGTAGAACAGTCGGCTAACAGCGGTTTACCATG
>JANVCG010019479.1:0-12560 GCA_025505365.1 Haliclystus inabai | reverse complement strand
TACAATACTATTACATCTACTATGTATGTGTGGTTTATGTATGGAGTCAATTGTTACTATTATTCCACACCTCTACAACCTATGGAAATTCGATTTCAACAAAAGCCATGTCAAGCAATAAATAATTTTGGTGCATTATGCAAGTTGATATGTATTCGATCCCACGTCAAGGAAAAATTGAAATTGAGCCAAAGTATATGTAAATGTGTTGCAAAATGTTTACAATTCATAGAGCATTTACATGATAATCATCAACCATTTATTGTTGTTTCTACTTTTTCCTTATCATAATAAGGATGGAATGGTTCTCAAGTTACAATATAGATACTCGTAAATGGTCAACGGACAACAGAAAGCTTACGTATCATCAAAGCTTTGTGTATTTTAACATCAAACCTTCAAATAGAATACATTTCGCTCATTCAGGGGTCTAATTAAATTATAAAGGTACCCTGAGCATTCTAAAACATCTGTCTACACGTCCTGAAGTCCTGTTGTGCTCTGTTCAAAGGTTTGTGGGAGACCAACTATGGTATGATCATCAAGGTACTGATAGAGAAATTGGCTACAAAATACGGTCGCTATCAACGAATTGATTAGCATTATTTGTAAAATCGGAGACCTGAATGACAGTTTTCGTGTATTCCCTTGCGTGAAGCTGGATTATTTTATTGAATTGTTCTTGTTAAGAGCTGTTTTGAAAATATTATGTGTGACTAATGGTTTGTACTTATGTCAGCTACTCTGGTCAGCACTTCACATTTCAACACTTGCAGGACCCAAGAAAATTCTACTAAATCTCATGAAACATTTTTGTGACGGTTTATTGTATTTAGAATCTTTGGTTTATTTCACAGCGGCAAGTAATGTGAATTTACATTGTATTGCATCCGTAGTGACTGCACTTTTCAAATTAGTCTTCCCGGTGATATGTACATTAGTTTATCATGTTTAAAGAAAAATAAATATTTAATTCCACTATTATGCAAATTTAGTTATACCTATGTAAAACATGAAAACTCTCCAAACAACCTCTTTCCTTGAAGTTGATATGAGAATATAAGGCCTAGGTTATACAGCGTGCTATCAGCGCACTGCACCATCAATTCTGTCAAGAATTTGCTTAGCACGCACTTGGCACGTCCGTCTAACCTGGGTAGGCACAGTGCTTTCGTTCAGGAGTGCTTCAACATCCTTGGCTTGCTGCAATTCAGCTGCAATTCAGTGAGCCACAGACGATCTACAATCCCAGACAGACCGGATGTGCTATTTTTAGGCAAATCTGGGGGTTCTGTCTACATTTTTGAACAAAATCTTCGCGGATTCAGGATTCGTTGCCACGGAGACGAATGCATCTTCAAAAGATAGCGCTTTCCAGTCCGCTGTTAGATTGCAAAATTAGCAAAAATAACAATATATCGCCAGTTTCCAACGATAGAGTCTTTTTGTTTTCTAATAATTAAAAAAACTCTACATTGGCTAGCGTTCAGGAAAAAAATTCACCTTTAATAGAACGAATAGGTAATTTCCTTACAAATAACAGATAATTCATGACTTCATTTGGATTGAAAATATATGATTTCCACTCCAATATTACGTTACGCCTTTCAATCAAGCCCAAACTGAAGTTCTACTTGCCTATGCGAGGATAAGAGGTAAACAAACCAATTTTGGTGTTTAACAAGTGTGTGGTCAATTATCACAGTTGAAAATTGTTGTCTACACGCAGGATGCACGCATTCTGCGTGTTTGCTGCTATGTTCGTCATGTAAATTGCACAAATGACGTCAATCTGTCTGGAACGCTCTCTGCGACACGCTGTATGAATTCGTTCACCATTCGGCTCGCGCCAACAGCGAGCCAGAGAGCCCTTGGCACGGTGCGCTGATAGCACGCTGTATAACCTAGGCCTAACAAGCCTGAAAGCTTTGCAAATTAGACAGTGTCTATGATAAGCAATTATGAAACCAAAAGCAGTGTTGCATACGCTTACGCAAACACACAAGATGTGGAATGAGACTAGAGGGAGGCGTCCGAAATTTCAGCCTGCTGAGTGTCTCATAGCATCTTGAGTGTTTACATAAGTTTACGAAATATACTACACTTGAGTATTATAATTGCTTTATAAAAGAAAAAAATTGCAATTTGAAGAAGATAAAAACGACTCTTTGTTGACAATTTCTGATCAATGTCGCAGCAATTTGCATGTAAAACATTCGATAGATGTTCAAAACACTCAAACACAGTTAATCAGTTTGATTAGTCCGATTTCGAAAAATCTTTTGACAAGTGTTTACATGGTGTTTTATGCGACAGAATCATTGTTACGGTTCCAAAGCAAGGTGCACTTGTTTTGTTTTATATTTGGTTTAGCAACTGATCTGCATAGCAAAATTGGAATCATTATATCTTCTATTCTGCTAAACTGAAATATTGTAGTTAAGACAGTTTACATTAAAGCTACAGTTTAGAAAATCTATTTACAAGCTTGCTGGAGAATTTTACAGCTACCTGTTTATTTGAAATTCATACCTTTTGAATATTTTGATAAAATTTGAAAGATAAAGTTTGATTTGGCCTTTTCTATGATAACATGTAGAAATTTATCCTTTAGGAGTACTCAGCGGTGCAGGTAACCATTGGTTTTATATCTAAAATTTTAAGTCATTTGCTACTTTAGGTTTAGCAGCAAATATCAAGAAATTTCCAGCTACATGTTAAGTGCTACCAAGTGAAGGTAAGAAAATAAAAATTTCTCAGGCAGCAGGTCAACTGCCACTGACACGCTTTGTTACCTTCACTACAGGAAAACCTACGAGGTGCAATAGCATAATTCTTACGCTTATTGGGCATCAATTATTTGCAGGAATTATTAGCCTACATAATTAGTTGGTGGTTGATGGGATTTGTTCTGGTTCAAATTATTTGAGAGGCAAATCGAATACTGTAAACACTGAATCTACTAAACATTCGTTCCCTTTGGTTCATAATTCATAATTCATTCAATATTTCAAAATAATAACAAAATCTCGTTCAATCTGTTATTGGTTCGAAAGTTTCCTCTAAAGTTATTTCATGTTACACGATTTTCTAGTTATACGAATAACCAATAAAATGTCATTGATAATTAACCTAAATCTATTAATTTCCACTCCACCCCAATTTGAAATTGTTACCTCAAATGAAAACAAAATTAATGTATTATCTATGTGTATATTCTAAGACGTATTTTTTCTAATTATTAATGTTCTAAAAGTCTATATCAAATTATCTATTTCAAATTATAATTATTTACTTATTTTCTGCTTTTTCAGGTATCTGTCATTTCTATATTTCTATTGTTTATTGATCAAGTCTGTCTCATTTAAGCATCTTTCTTTTAATTTTCACAAGTAGCAATCAAACATAATTTGTTAACTGGGCGGTCATATTCACCAGTTTTGGTCTTCATCTTGACTCTTCTTATAAGGTTGTCTAATCCTGGATAAGTTGTTGTAACCACACCTACTTTAAAACATCAGTTAATCTCTCGTGGCTTCTTCTTCTTGTTGTGTTCTTTCGTTTAATTTCATTCAGATCTTTCTCTTCTTGAATTTCTTCTGTGATAGCAGCTGTTTCAAAAGCTGTGAGATCTTTTTGTAAAAGCTCAGGACCTCTGTACCATTTTTCAAGATCAATAGTTGACTATTTTGTCAAGACATCAGCTGGATTTTCTTTTGAAGGTATGTATGCAAATTGCTCTGGTTTTGCATTTTCTAAAATCTCACCTTCCTTCATAGTTGCCTTTATCATCTTTCTCTCGCAAGTACACACAAGAACCATAAGCTTCGGAGCCGCCGTCTGAAAAGGCATGTGTTTCCAACGTTGCTTGTGCACTTTGAGTTTTCAAGCATCTTTTGACTTTTGTATGAATCTTTTCTTCTAATAGTTGAAATCTTTTGTGCCATTCAGTTGTTTTTCGTCATCAAAAGGTGTGTCCCAACTCAAATTTTTACGCCAGAGATCTTGAAAGGGAATTCTCAAGTGAACCATAACAGGTGCCAAGAGACCTAACGAGTCCCATACCTTTGCAACCAATTGTAGAACACGTCTCTATGTCAATGTGATATAGTCTGGATTATTCGATATTTCTAAATCACGAGCTTTCAATGACAACAAGTCATTTTTCTTGTCCCAATAATGCCCTAGAATTGTTGTTTCATAGCTTTCATTGTCACTTTGTGCAGTTCTTTGAGTTGTGTCTATGTTGGAGATTTCGGACATTTTTTTCCAATATTTTCTTTTCCAGAATCTCATCATTTGTGTGCCAATGTTTTATTTCAAATTGCACTTTTCCAAGAATTTGGCTTGTTTCCACCATAGCTGTTTCTGCAGTATCCTCAGCACGTCTTGAGTCTGCCACATTATCTATGTAAATGTGCTTCTTCAAAATTTCAGAAGCAACGGGTAACACTTTTTCGTAACTTGTTACTAGGAAATGTAAACTTTGTTGGGACAGGTGTGGACTTGAAGGGTCATCAAATATCAGTCTTTCCCATTCATACACTATACGTTGTTCATCTTTCTCATGAAATCACAAAAAACGATGGAATCTCCTATCGTCTGCAGATATCAATACCATATTGAACATCTTCCTTATGTCTCCTCTGAATGCTTTTACATTTTCTAGGAATCCAACAAGTGTTCTAAATAGCGAGTTAAGGAGGTCTGGTCCTTTTTCCAAAGCATCTGAGATTGATATGCCATTGAATTTCTTTGCTGTGTTCCATACTATTCTCTTTGGGTTCAATGTACTATCTTCTCTTGTCACCAGGTGATGTTCCAGATAATGCGCATTTTCATTTTCTCGATGTACAGCCTTTTTAACAAAACCTGAATTGATAACTTCTTCAATAGCTTTAGCGTAATCATCATATCTGCCTTGCTTCTTTAGATGTTTTATTTTCTTTCTCAGATTATTTGCAACTGTATTGTAATTGTGTGGCAGTGCTTCTGGATAGCCCTTCTTCCATGGCAGTTTGACATCAATTCTTCCATTTTCTTCAAATCTAGTGTGTTCCTCGGCAATCCTGACAAACTTAGCTTCCTCAATTTCTTCTTCTTCACATACACAATGTTTGCTAGAATTAACACCTGCTAGATCTGATACAAACAGTTTTTTGACATTTTCAAAATCATTGACAACTACTACTTGTAATGAATGAACTTTCTTTGATTGCATTTTATCATCTTTGCCTAGAGCTCGATCCACCTAGCTACTACAGTCCAACCTAGTGGGTATTCAATACCGATTGGTGAGTGTAATTGACCATCTGCTGCTGTTAATCTTGAGATCTCCAAATGGCAGCCTTGGGCATCCCGTCCAAGTAAGATATATATCTCCCCTCCTTCAATGTCTATTTGATCTTTGATCTCAGATAAATATTTATTTTCATTGAAAAAATTATTTGCCAGCTTACTGGATGAGCCACATGCTCTTTTAATACCATATGCTTTTATATTTCCAATTTCCTGTAGTGGCTCAATGCATCCAACTGTAATATCATTTATCATGGTATTTTCTTTGTAACATTTACCTCCTGCTACTTCATATGCGATACTCGTTTTTGTACCTTCAATACCCAGATTGAGAGCAAATGAGTGCTTGATTAAATTTGTATCAGTGCCCCCGTCAATAAGGCATCTAGCTGTTTTCAGCTTTGGTGTTCCATCAGGGCTTTTCATGCCACTTTTGACCCATATTTTCAATACAGGTAGCCGAACATCTGATTTCATTGATGCTGCACTTATTGCTGCACTTATTGCTGATCCTTGTTCATTATCTTCTTCTTCTTCTTCTTCTTCTTCTTCTGTTGCTGGCAGATGGGCGTTATCCCTCTTTGTCTTGGCTTGATGATGTAATAAAGTGTGATGGTCTCTTTTGCATATTTCACATTTTTTATCTGAATCACAATTTGGCTGGATGTGGTTAGGTGCTAGGCATTTAAAACAAAATCTTTAGGCTTGCTATGATTTGCTCTTTCTTTTGTTAACATATTTCTAAACTTTTTACAACTTTCGAACTCATGTTCTTGTGGGCATGGTAATCTGCAATCTTCCTTATTGCTATTCTTGCTGCTTCAGCAACTGACTGAGTTATTTCCTTGATCGATTGTATGCTCATTGAACTCAATTCACTATCAATATTTGTTGATGTTTCTATTTGTGAAACGTAATTATTTTGGTGTTCATGTATGAAGTCTCCATTTTGGTTGTAATTGGTAACCGCGCCTAAATTATCAGCGTTAATGACGTCATTGCCAGGCGTGTTTTCATTTTCAGTGTTTACACTTTCATCATGGAGTGAATCCCTCCTGGTCATGCTTTGGGCGTCGTCTTCCGTGTTCGTTACTGACTTTTCCGTAAGTTTCATTTTTAATTTATCAATGTTGATTAAAATCTCGAATACTTCGTTTCTCATATTGTCGAGTTTATTCTGATAACGTTGTTCTGTTTCTACATCCAACGCTCCGTTTGCATCTAAATAGTCAATGTACGACTCCACGTTTTGCTCGTATTCTCCATGAAGGTGTCCAATCCTCAAACTTATTTTCTCTAATATGTTTGAGTTAAGTTCATTCTGCTCACATACTTTATAATAAATTTCAAATTCTTTAGTTAATGCTTTAAACTTTCTTTCTAATTTTCTGCGCATCGTTTCGGCGTCGGCGGCCATCTTTGATTTCTAAGAATCGACTACAATAGTTCAAAACTGATTTGTTCTAGTTCAAATTATTTGAGAGGCGAGTCGAATACTGTAAACACTGAATCTACTAAACATTCGTTCACTTTGGTTCGTAATTCATAATTCATTCAATATTTCAAAATAATAATAAAAATGTCGTTCAATCCGTGATTGTTTCGAACGTTTCCTCTAAAGTTATTTCATATTACACGATTTTCTAGTTATACGAATAACTAATCAAATTTCATTGATAATCAACCTAAATGCATTAATTTCCATGATGCATAAAACCATATTCAAATTTTGGATGAAATAATTGAGCATCAGATACATTGATTGGATTGCAAATTTGTGTCAAAAAGTTAGAGATTACCATGTGGAAAGTTGAAGTTGTGCCCCATTTCATGGCCAATAAGTACACTTGATCCATGAACACTAGTTGTACTAAACTGTAAAAATAAATGCATGGATTATCAATATGAGCAAAAATATAAGAAAGTTGTGGAAGTTGCTTCTAGACCCTTTTGGCTGCTACTGTACCAGTCATTGTAAGTACCAGTTTAAATTAGCCTACAATTTTATGTTGCCCATTTGAATCCACAGAAAACTTGTGTTTTCCAAATCAACTAAATTTGAACAGTAAAAATAAGTTTCCTTTCAACATTTTCAAGTATCATAAAAGTATAGTGCAAGATACGAAAGAAAGCGTCCACGCACTCAACCGTGATGCTCTTGGGTAGTGCTTTATGAATTTCAGGATCATAAAGCATTAATAAATGTGTCAAATGCTGTTTTCAAATGAAACATTTATTAGTTAGTAAACTTCACAGAATAACTGCCTATTTATAATTTCAAAATTCCAGGAGCTTTCAAACTCAATATGCTTTTCACAATGTTTCCTCTACAATTTTGGAAATGAAATCAAATAGTGTAGATTATAATTGGGATTATAGTGAAAGCTCCAGGACAAATTATAGCAAAAGCTCCAGGACTGAAAAGCTTATTATCAAACTTCAATTAGGATTTTGGATCAGTGAGATGAGAAGATATTCTAGTGCAACTGACTTCTGTATGAAGTTATGTCAGCATATTTACCAAAATTTGAGTCTTGATTTGAGATTGAAAAAGATCCAAAAGTTTTGAAATCCTATACAAGTCTCAAGAGGAATTTGTAAACACAGGACCAACACAAACAATTAGATTTTTGAGACAAAACTTTATTCATAAGATGCAGTCGATAAATTTTAAATGCGATATGGAACTTAGTAATACGGGCTGTATGGCATTCTATTAACACTCAAGGTGCTGTATTTCATGGCTCGTGATTTCATTACGTATTTCTTGTGTCTCACTACGCACCGCTCGTGTTAACAGAATGCCATGCAGCCCTCTTCATATCGTTCCATATCGCACAAACATGACCCTTGGATACATTACACACTTCCTACACATGGCCTACTGAGATTTACAATGCAATCAATTTAGATTCAGTCAATTGTAAGTAGTTTCTATTTCTAACTAGGTGCCAGTTTTTTATATTCAAAAAGTGGTACCAAAACTACTAGTCTGATTCTTGTAAGGAAGGAAGCATGCAAAGCAAAAAGTGCTCTATCAGGCACTGTAGCACGACCTTTTATATGTATATACACTTTGATCATCTTTGTTTTGCTCTACATTGTTGAAAAGTACTGTTGACAAATGACATGTGCAAAAGCTTACACAATAATTAGGTCTCAAGACTTTGTTATGGCGAAAGAGATAAAGAAAATACAATTGTAATATTGCTAGCCTCGATTTCATTTAAGGGTTCATGCAAGCTCTGACGTGTTTCATTGTGATTTCCCTGCTCGAGTGCTGTTGGAAGACACGGGTGAAGTGAACTGAATAAACGAGCCTCAGGCGAGTTCATTCTAGCTTTCCGAGTGTCTTCCAACAGCACGAGTGACGGGAAATCGCGATGTAGCACGTCAGACCATGCATGAACACTTTACTAAAATGAAAAACATAAATTTCATTGACTGTGTTTGTTTTTGAAATGAGTAATTCATAATAATAATTCATAATTCATTGTTTTGATTTTTTTGCGGGTGCGGTGATAAACAAACAATGGTTCAATCTTCCTGTGTGCACTTCATCAAATTTTCGACCAATCAAATTGCTGGGAATCGTTCGATTACTTGACATATGAAGATGTGGCGTGCCTTCCTTCAGTTTTCCTGCACGGTCAACGACCAATCAAATTGCAAGGAACTATACTGCGTCATTTTAGAATCAACTTTCTCACTTGAGTATTGTAGGATGATCACGATTATTAAATTATGAACAGACATACATACTTACTCGATTTACTGCTGCAGCACTTTCAGTACACATTCCACCAACAAAAGCCATTCCAGCAATACTATTTAACCATAAACCTTGACTAGTGAATGATCAAAAATTTATTCAACACATTTGCAATGGAATACCAATTGCATATAGAGAGATTATTTATGGGAATGGAGTACCACAGATATGATTCACAAATTATAAGACATGAATAAAATTTATACAAACAGCTTCTCATTAAATCTCTTTTATCTATTATGGCCAGCGAGTTCTGAACAGTAAAACTCACCAAGAGAGCAAAATTTTAAAGGACTAGTGATTGGAAAAAGGAGAGATTTGACTGCTGCAGTATAGATTCAAAGTCAAAATATATTGCCAGGCTTGATCTCACAATAATTGGTGCATAAATCATTTACAACTTTTTAAAATATTTCTGGCTATAGAAAATTCTGAATTATGAATGGAATAATGGTAAATATTGAAGTGTATATGTCAGAACAGGTTTACGACGGATTCGGATAAAAATAATTTGTTTAAGCTTAGATAATTCTGTTGCGTTTTTGCATAGCGCGACTCCTTCCTATCCAAAAATCAGCTCAAACATGCAGTTTTGATGTCGTAAATTTTGAGCTAGGTCAGTAATGAAATATTTTCACACAAGAGAGTTTTCCTGTGAATTAAGTCGTACAACAGCACTCTTTCAGCTCTACGCAACAAAAAGTGGCGCAAAGCAATTCAATTTTATACTGCAATAATGTCCGCGTTCATAGTACTCTCTCAAGCTACTTTTTTTAATTGTGAGGTATAGAAATTAAGAGCAAGAGCCCTTCAAAGTTGAAACTTTTTGATTGTAACACCTTTTCCGTCAAGTGTTTAATCGGCTAGCACATCATTGCGACTCACTTCCTTGCTACGCAACACCCCCAAGAGATCAACCAGACACGAGATTGAATGACGGCAGAAAATAGATCAGTAAAACGTTTCCTCAAATTCTACTTGGAATTATCATCAAGAAGAAAATAATATACATGTCAAATGTACGAGATGTGTCCGAGAAGCCATAAACACCACATCTAAAACCCGTTGCACATTTTAAAAGAAGCAAATCGCTTGACTGCTTTATTTTCTGTCGTCACTTAATCTCGTGTCTGGTTGATCTCTTGGAGTGTTGCATAGCAACGAAGTAAGTCGTGAACAGCCGATTAACGGAAAAGGTGTTACTATTAAAAACTTTCAACTTGAAAGGCCTCTTGCTCTAAATTCATGAACATCACAATCATGAAAAGAAATTATTGAAGTATAAAATTGAATTGCTCTGCGCCGCGCTTTTCTCGCGCAGAGCTGAAAGAGTGCTGTTGTACTACTTAATTCACGGTCAAACTCTCTTGCGTGAAAATATTTCGTTACTGACCAAGCTCAAAATCTGCGACATTGAAATCTTCAAAAATGCCATGTCTGAGCTGATTTTTGGATAGGAAGGAGTCGCACTATGCAAAACTGTAACAGAAACATGTACGGATACAAAAATTAGTTCTATCCAAATCCGTCATACCCCTATAGCCGAGATATACACTTTGAGTAATCGATACTTACTATGAATAGTGTGTTGTCTAATATATTTTGCTTCTAATCATAATAAGGTGATCTAATAATAATTTGAAGATTGGAAAAAATCTTCTTTGCAAGTTTGGGACTCCAAAACTCTAATGCTAATCTGAGGTGGTGAGAAATCAGTTTTGCTACAGTTTTTGCAAAAGGCTACTATGTTCTTTGAGGCTACTATGAAAACAATATTTTTGATCATCAAGTGTTGATACACAAGAGCCAGTACTCAGGGACCTCCTGTATTCTTACATTACATGAATGATATAGCTTATACGATAGAAGGACCGATTGGTATCAAATGTTTTGCATATAATACCAAATGTTACCATGTAATTACAGACCTAATTAAGTCTACCCTTGTAAATAGTCTCAAAACTATTTTTACCTGATCAAATAGCTGGCTACTCTATATTGCATGTCAAAAGTGTAAGTCAATGTCTTTTGACACACAAACACTATTGCAACTACCTTATTATCTCAACAACAACCAAGTTCAACATATATCACACATCATACTTCAGATTTATTACTTTGTCTGACCTCAAACCAATCTTACATTGCTTTAATTTAGCTTCAATTAAGCAAGAAAAGTATATCAGCGATGTTTGCAACTAACAAAGGCTTTCAAAACAAGAGACCCTGAGCTCCTCATTGGCGGATATAAATGTTAATCTGTCCTTTACTCTGGTCCTGTAATCCAGTATGGAATCCTTGACTCAAGAAAGACATTAGAAGAATTGAAGAAATCCAAAGTTTCTTGACCCACATAGTGCACTGCAATATTATCTATGCTATGTTATGAAGAAAGATTCCAGCTGCTTGAAACTTCCTTCTCTTCAATACTGTGGCCCATATTTTTATCGAAGTGGATAATGTTCCGGCTGCCCGACAATTGTTCTTAAAAGATAATGTTCCATGCATTTATTTACGCATGCGCGAGGCATTGTTTACGATTTCCTGTGCTTTTCTCACTTTTCACATTCATTTCGTAGTCTTCAACGAGACTGGCGTGAAGTCGATCAATTCACAAACATGTTGAACCTGGTATCAAAAATTATTGACAAGCTCAGCATTTTTCCTTCGTTTTGAATTTTCAAGAGATTTACGATTCACAGCGTTTGTTCGTTGTTTGTTTTGCAGTCTTCGACGCGAGCCGTATTATCTCGAATTCTGTAGGCCTAGGAAGTCAATCTACGTTGATATATCATGAAATAAACTGAAATCTACACGAATAGTGCATAGTTTAGTAAATTGATTATTCCTGATATTTTAATCCAAGAGATTGAATCATGCAATTACTTTGTAATATTTCTTACACAATTATACTTCACAGCCAAATTGACGAGCGTTCAGCAAAAAACCCACACCAAACTACGTTCCCCATCAATATTAAGTTTGAATTCACAAATTTATAGCCTTAATATGTGACTAGCTGGATTTATGGAGTCACTTTTCACCTCAAAATACGAAAATTATTCCAAGTTGACCCTGGATTTCACGCGTTGGTAACTTGCTGTTTTGTTTTATTAGGCATGCAAAAATAATGCACGGATCATTATATTTTGATGACAACTGTCCGGCTGCCGGAACATTATCCACATCATATCTTTATTTGTGCATGGTTTTAAATTTTTTAACTGTTTTGTAAGTGTATTGCTTATATTCATGTTCAATTTTTATAAAAAACGGCATCCTCCTACAAGCTATCTACTTAAGATCAAGACAAACTTAGAAACTATCTTGACTGTTCTCAATTTTATCATTAGAACAATTTCTCTATCCAAATTCGAAATAGCAATTCACTAGCAGAATTCAAGAGATTGATCAAAACTTTCCTCTTCAAAGAGGCCTATGATTAAAGACTGGAGAACACATGTAGCATTGAATCTAAAATTATTTGATC
>JANVCG010019368.1:0-12574 GCA_025505365.1 Haliclystus inabai | reverse complement strand
TCATCATCATCATCATCATCATCATCATCATCATCATCATTTATTCAGAATACCTGATAAGTTATTAGAAACTTTTTCTCACAGCACTGATTTACATGACATATCTATACAGTAACAAACATAAAATTTACACACAATAACGAAATTAACTAGTTTAATGTAACGAAAAGTGTTTTTTAATTTATTGTATATAAATACTACTGAAGGAGACATTTGAAAATATCCCTTTTGGCAACTTACTAAGCTTCATAGTAGCAGTCAGAGTGTTCCACTTGTGCGCACCAGCATGTTGAAATGAAAGGTGATGGCTTTACTTGATGTATGTCATTGTGGAAGTGAGATGTTGCTTCCGTGGTGTGTGGTTGTTGAACAATATTGGAAAGCAATAGAGGAGCTAAATTGAATTTAATTCTATGGGTGAGCATTTGTCAATGTGAGGTAATTCTGTCTTTGATCGAGAGCCAACCAAGTCGACTTTGCAAATCAGAGACAGGAGAGCGATAATTAAAACAGAGTATTTCCCTTATTCCTCTGTTCTGTAATCTCTGGAGACAATCAAGGTGTTTTATTTAGTAATTCCCCCATACGACAGCACAGTAATCAAAATGTGGTAGAACGATTGAATCATAAACAATTTTAGCCGATTCTCGAGGAATAAATCTCCTTAATCCTTCAACGGTTTTCCGCACAACCATGCACCAAGTACAAAATTACAGTAGTGTTGATGCTGATTATTTCTTTTCATCAATGAATATCGAAGAAATTCTTATCATGTCTTTTTCGGCAAGAATATTCTTGATTCATGTGTCTATCCACGCTTGCCTTTCGGAAGCTATTATACGAAACTTTTTGTATTGACCGTTTCAATTTCTATGGGTGCGATCATCAGAAGTTTTGTTATTTGTGTTATTTCTGTCAGTTGTGTTATTTCTGTTAGTATAGATCAAGTTAATGATAATTATTTATTTTTTAGTTGAATTTCAAACCTTTATATATTGTATTATATATCATCTGAGGAACCTCCTGAAAATCATCAACGATGAGCGAGGTTTTTCCTCCTAAAATATTAAATAGAATAAATAAAAAAGTTTATAAAATTTGGCAAATCAAAAGTTGATGAAAACATAAAAAATTTATTAAACTGCACCAAAACTCTTCAACTTTTTCACATCAGTCAGTTAAATTTGTGGGTTCACACACTACAAGAAGGCCGAGCATTAAAAATAAAACCGCAAATATCTTCAAGGCAGCCCTGCAGTCTCTTGAATTATTTTCAGCATTGGTAGTGAGGTAAAAACTACACGTATTGAAAAAGCTATCTCCATTCTACATCCGAATTGAAAAAACACCCTAGCATACTTCCCGATTCAAGTACTGTAAATCGACAACCGTACTACATCTGCATCTGAGTTGACAAAATATTCTAACATTCATCCTCATTCTAGTACGTCAGATCGACAACCGTGTTTTTTGTTAGCTTACTCCGTATAGCAGACTGTCTAGTTGCAACTTTCCATTTCACCCATCAAAATCGAGAGCATTTCTAATTCTTCCATTCTGCTGTCGACAATTCAACTTGTGAACTAGAACTACCTGATCGATTTCGAATAGTTGTTGATGTTTGAAAATACTGCACAGTGCAAAAATGATTGGCTTCAAACACCTCCTTACTCAGCTTGGATTATGAGTCCCTGTAAGCGGACCCAGGAAAACAGTAGGAGGATAACTCGAGAAAGCGAGTAACCGCCCAAACAGGGCCTCAACATAAACAAGAAGCAAACAGTCGACTTCCAGCTGACTCTTAGCAATACTGATTGGGTGATGGTGATGAGATAGCAACATCACAACGCAATTTTCAAAGTATTTCTCATATTTCAATAAAATACAAATATAATCAAAGTTACAAACAATAAACAAGTAATATTTTAATAATGCTCAGTTAATCAACAAAATGAAATTCAATCGAAATATAATTATTTACTTTATTTCTCCATTGCTCGTCTCAGTAGAGTGAAAGTATTTCTCGATATACCCTCGATAGCAATTCTAATCCAGTCTCATCTCCATGAGATAGCCCAATGGATTTGCTGTTTATGTGTTGCGATGTAATTGCACAGTTTACTGTCATTAGATAACATCGTCTTTTCCTGAGTGCTGTGAATCTCCTGGCTCACCACTGCTGACATTTCGAATCATATCGACTACCATAGGAAGGTTACTAATTAAGCTATCAGCCTGTGAAAAGGAAATATGAAAGTTAACCTCTGTTTTATTTACAAGTGATTGATAGGGCATGAAAAGAGTTATAGTAACCAGGTCTTTAAGACAGATCACTGAGATCAATGCACACGTGAAGAATGATTTTAGTATTGAGAAGAGCAGTGATTTGTCCTTGGAATTGTGTAGAGTTGTCTTCATTTGTTTGGATTTATGTACTACGAGGTAATGCAAACAGCTTCTTGCCTTCTTGGTACGTCATGTACGCAGTGACACAATAGAGGAGCACATTGTAAATTAGCAGCGGTTTCCAATTGATAACAAATCATCATCTTAGAGCAACAGCTGATTTTAAAATAGACTAAGTCTATCATATGAAAATCCATTGTACGCACACTAACACATCAGCATATCAGAACTCTATGTGGAGCTCTGAACCCATGTGGTAGAATCATGTGAACTATACTTTATAACACATTTGTACAATTAAGCAAAATCACCTCTTTCTTGATTCTATCTGGCACCAGTTCATCTAGTGTTGCTTCAATAAAATTGAATCTAATAAATAATAAATCAGAAATAACTAATGTGATTATCATACGGTAGAGCAACAGTTATCGCATGCAGAGGTTCGGTGCCTCGAGGGCAAAAATCTTCAACTTCACATGAACATGCATGAATACCATATTTACATGGCGTATGAAATGGGCAAGAAGAAATCCATTCCCTATAAATCAGGGGAAAAGTTGGTCAGTAACAAAGGTGGGATATCAAGAGTGATTCAATATGGGATTTCCTAAGGAGGGTGAGAAGTAGAAATCAGATTTATGTGGGACCACAAGGAAGTCTATAAGATCACAGGTGTAGGAGGAAGGGGGGAGAGGGACCCAAATGTTATTGAAGAGTTCCTTTGAGGGCAGTAGACGGGCAAATCAACGATTTTTTTATGCTTGAAGGGGAGTTTTCCAGTCAAAACTTAACTCTTCTGAATGGGAAGTGCCCACCCACAGGTATGGGATATTAAGTGAATTCAATCGTACCTAAAAATCTGTAAAACTTGATCTGCACCGGTGTGGTTGAAGTTAGATGATGGGCATTATCCTTGCTCTTTGCAAAAGAGATTCATTTTTTGGATTTAGTAGAGTACCAAAGGGCTCTGGTAGGGCAATACTGTCTAATTAGTTCTTTTATTTATTTTAACATATACATGTGAATAATTTCTGGCTCAAGTGTTGTTTAGCCCAAAAATATTGACGTAAGAATACAAGATATGAAATAATTAAATTCTAGAAAATCAGTTACCAACTACGGGGTCCAACATGATAGGCGTAACTGTACATTTAGTAACAGTTCCGTTTATCGCCGCTCAGAATTGGCAGCTCTATTGCAATCTGTGTAAACCTCTCTTTACATTAATACATTTTAATTAAAGTATTGAAGACTACTTGATGAGTTAAACTTACTTAGACTCAAGACCTCCTCCTGGAGGTAAACCGATCAGTGTATCTGTATTAATGTCATTGACAATTCTAGCCAATGGTATTTCTTTTGATGATATCTCACTGACAATTTCTAAAAAAAAAAACAAAAAAAAAACAATAAAAACACAATGGAGGTCTAAATAGTCAAAACGGAAAGCCGAAAAATATTTCAAAATTTTATATTTATGAAAATCAAACAGAAGAGTGGCAATGATCTGGGTTTTCACAAAGATGGTAGGTCAGTGCCAAAATATTTCTAACATGAAATTCAGGATTGCTGATTTGCAACAATTTGATATCGACTTCACCCAAGTCACCAACTTAGTTAGGCAATTTTGTTTGAGATTATAGGAAGAGCCTCAATTAGTTTTAAAGGTAAGAGGTAGGTAAGCTGTTTCAAGTTTTGCATGTTCCTGACAATATTCATTTTCCAAGTGACACAAAGAGTATACAGCCATTTTCCAATTTTAGAACAATGCGTAATTCATACTGATGATAGAGACATAATGATATCTGAAACTTTGAACAATCTTGTGCCGTTATATTTTTTGATAAAATAATAATAATGAAATTAACATGGACCAATAATGGCTGTACCAAACACAGATAAAAGAGACATCTGTACCTGAAATCTGTCTCTTCAGTTCTTCATGAAGTGCTTTTTCCTAAATATGAAGACAGGAAAGTTGGTCAAAGGATATGTCCAAAATAGTGAACAAAAGAAGCAACTTCTGAGATAACTTTCTGGTATTACAGTCTAAGTCAGCGCCCATTTCTGGAGCATTATCCAAATAGGGGAACAGTTACAGGGATTTGCGGGGTCCATTTCCTTATTCTTGATATGATTTATATTTTTTCTTTACCATATAATAAAGAGGTATTTTTTTGTTGCTGTCTAGGCAGTAATTTAAAAATGGGTTGCTTTCGGGATAAACAGATTATATAACCTCCAACTTTCAGAAACTGTTGTATTTCACAGAATTGATAAAGCAAGCTTTCAAGTCTACTTATGGAAAGTAGCTATACAGTGAAACTTGATTATAAAAGTCAGCTATGAGAGGCAGATAATTGATATGTAGGTGACTTTCATACAGAAGGTTGATCCCATATAAAATACTAATTCTAGACATTGCAAGAATGACTCTTTAAGGCAAGAGGTCGCTATAGTACTTTGCATACAATGAAAACATCAAACGGTGCTCTTTTTCTAAGGTAACAGCAAACTATGGTTGAAAATTGTATTCTACATCCAAATGAAATAACATGTTTCTAAATCAGTTTCTGCTTTCTGTGTAACACAATACATTTCTAATGATTTTCTAGAGAAAGTTAGTAATTAATTAATCAACCAACCGTCTCAATAGCTTTCTCGCAGACTTTCGGAGCACCTTCAAATGTCACTAATACAGCACTCATATTATCTTTGCTACCCTGGAAACAACAGAGAATTAAAAATGTGTTAAACAAAGAATTTCTGTTCAAATTTAACCTCACATAACATAGGTGTGTGTTTGAATAATAAAACAGTTTAACATTGTCCCATACATTTTCTGCCAGACAAATGATGTGTTCTGATTTAGCTTTAATGTTAAAACTAGTGTGCATCAGTAGGCAATCATTGAGCTGACAATGATTTAAGATGCAGTACCTATATACTTTTCTTGACATTGAACAATTTCAAACGCGTTATACATCAACTGTTTTTGTCTTTCGAAAAACATACCCGATTGGTTTTCAAAATGAACATAACGTTAGTCTGATAATCAATTAACAGTCCAATTTTTAAGCCTTAGAGCAGCCATGATTAGTTAGATCAAAATATTGTAGTTCAATTCAACCTTAGCAAGGGGGTATTAGTAATATTTTGGAAAAACTTGGAATACCATTTTTAATACTGCTGCATAAAGAAAATGTTCATGCTTACAAAAATTTGATACGCCTTACTGACTGATGAATTTTAATACAGTAGATGCTGTTTATAAAGTCATTTTTTATGACTAATCATTGTTTATAGCGTACAAAATTTTTATTCTCTTTTCAAATGATTATCGTAGGTTATTATGACACTGCTTGGAACGGATTATCTCTCATAACGTCACACGTTTTGCTTTCCATGAAGTTTCCATGAAGTGAAACAATTGTTTATAGCGTTGTCTCATTAAAAAATATTTGGTTTCAACAGTATATATATATTGATATTTTCGGTAAATGCAAATATTATGAACAGATCAACTGCCAACGCATGGATTGTTTCATCCGTTGAAAAGTTTGATTTTGATCGTTGAAATCAAATCTCATCAATAGAACTTGATATAATTGTTTGGTTCTTTGTCACAGACTAATTTCTCTAAATTTACAAAAATCTTATCATCACTGTATTATCTGATTTGGTATTGATCTGTTGTCTATTCGTTACTATTTTTTCGGTTGAACAGATACAAAAAAAAAGATTTCTATTGTTATATTGTTATTAGGTAACATCGGCTATAACGGCACATTGCACATAACAAACTTTTTGAGCTTCCCCAGGGGTGGTGTTAAAATCAGTTTCTAAATACTGTATGCATAAAAAACTACATGCAACAATACTAAAATGAGTTTTTTTTACCGGTTTACAATTGTCAAAATAAAGATAATAACGCCAATAATTACTACCCCAACAAAAGATGCATACCTCTGGCAAATTACGATGAATAAAACATCAACAAAAACAAAAAAGCAGGACAGAAACACATTGTTTCAAAACAAAGATAGCCTACATAATTTACTTCACAATTTTTCAGCTTGAATCATCTGACCAGGAAAGATGGTTATAACTTATAACTGCCTTCTTTGGAATTGTTATGAAAACTGAGAATATTGTGGTTTGAGATAGTGATCATGTCATAACAAGATCCTTGAACCATTTCAATTGCTTAAATAACATTTTTCATACTCTGATTGTTTGTGGATAGCGTTGACATACTCGAGAGAAAATCCAGAATATCAAATATTGAAATATAATGCAGACAAAAGCGGTGAGTGGGCTTATGGCAACAATGTGTTTTATTAGTACGCTAACCGAATAAAACACAATACCACTTTTAACCACAGACAATAGTCACAATCCAACATGTACTAGACAGGTAATTATCTTTAGTCAACCAAGCAGAAATAAGTAAGCCACACACAGAATTTCACTAATCATTAGAAAAATAATGTATGCAAAATTCAAAATCTGTTATCATGCACTTCAATTGTCACATTTTTTCAAACTGTATTGAAAATGGAATAACAGTCACAATTGAAGATTAAACTCTGCTGTGTAAATATTTATCTTGTTACATCTTTGGAACTCAAATAAATAGCCAACAAAAAATGATTACACAATTAAGTGAAATGAAAAACAGTACTGTGCTACGAAATTTATGTGTGATGTTATAATGTAATTAGAGAATGAATGTTCAAATATCATGAAGCTCAGACAAAGAACAGTGGCAAATAACATGAAGGATAAAATCATTCATTTTTCAACTTCCCACATGAATTGTCACTAACAGCAAATCTCAGATTAAGTTTGTACAAGCACATATTGTTCTCTGCATATAATCCAGTCAGTGTAAGTGTATAAAAATGAGACATGATCACTATAGAAAATGAACAAAAATAGCTCCATCTTCTTCATGAGCGTCATCATAAGTGCAACTTTGATTTTTATATATTTGTAAGAAGCGTCTTTACCAGAGCTTGATGTCAGACGTATCAGAAAAATAAAAGTATTTGAACTGTAATGCAAGTTCTGCATATTGAATAACACTATCAGTGCAAAATTGCTCTATGATAAAAAATGATATATTTGTGAGATGCGGGGTGAGATGTAAAAGAGGCAAACATGCCTTATCCAACTATAGATTTTGTATGACGTGCAAAATATTTTCCCTAGCATTATACACCATTTGAGCATGAACAAGGAGACCAGTTTGCTTCAAATTGCGAGAAATATGCAAAGAAAAGTTTTGAAAAGATTAGGAGGGACATTAAGAGTTTACAATTTATCATCAAAAGCATCATCCACATTTTGGTCTCCTCTTCTGGCATATGCAAATAAGGCATGGTTCGGCATCCCTTGTGTGGCTAAGGTACATATTTTGGTAGACTTGCAAAGTGTACTTGGAATTTCAACCAGCTGGGTGAAAAAACTATCAAAAATTAAAATTACTATTAGTTTAACTTGATTTGACATAAACAAATGGTGATGTGGTCTGGGCATGTTAGGTGGACATCATTACACATAGCCTAATCACACAACCTGGAAACTTCTTCATTGTACCTATCACGCACTAATGTAAAAATTTCTATCGAGAAAACTCATGTTACTTACCTTTGCTAAAGACGTTTCTAGTATTTCTTCGCAGATAATGTGTAAATTTTCCTCTACAAGTAATCTTGATCTAACAAAAGCAACGACATCTTCATTCGACATCACATCCCAAATCCCATCGCATGCAATCAACAAAAATTCATCATTTTCATAACATCTTTCTATTATAGATACTTCAGGTACGGCTGTAACTAATTGTTCGTCTACAGGTAAATCTGGTCTGTTCTTGTAGTCAAAATCACCTAATGATCTTGATAATGCAAGCGAGCCATTGACTCGTTGGACGACAACATCACCGCCGGCCTTCTCTATTCTAGCCTGTTCTTCTGCATTATAAGGCTTATGATCTGCTGTTGCAAATTGTACTTCAGAATTCCGGCTTAAAACAGCACGGGAATCACCGCAATTAGCAAAGACAAGTGATTTCGGTGTTACAAATACGCCAACAACAGTCGAACCACTTTTTTCTTTGCCAGATAAATATTCAGGTAATTGTTTCAACTTTTCATCTAAACTCAAAAATCCTTGACGAATACATTTTTTCCAGAACTCTCCCGTTAATTCCTTGTTCTCAGATTCTGAACTTTCCTTATTTTTTTCAGCTTTACTATCATCTGAATTTTGGTTTTCTGATTCGTTACTCTGATCTTGGTTATCAGCAGTTGTCAAAACTTTTTCATCGGAAGAAGTATTTCTTCCGAAATTGTTTTCTTGTGCTGCAATTAATATTTCATCTAGAAGTGCTTTAGAACTATGTGCACTAGTAAAATCTCCTGCATGTCCATCCAAGACGGCAAAATACGAATGATTTTTCAAACTAGGATGGAGTTCCACGTGGATTGAGTGAGCATCCTCCATTTCCTTGCGCCATCCCTGCATCGCACTGTAGCCATATCTCAAATTATTTCCTTCACCAGAAGCAGATTCTTTCTCAGTTGCAGGTTTATCTAAATACAAACCCATTTTTTCTAGTAAACTAAATATAATAGAAAAAAAAGTTACCGAAAAAGATAGCAAACATCACAAAGACTACAGGCGAGCGACATCCGTGTCCTAAATTTGCAACGCCATTTTTACCGATGTGACGTCATATAAAAGAAATAATGGAAAGCGTCATAATTCGAACAAGTCCCTTTGCTCAAAATTGTAATATTGTCTTGTGTATAATTCAGTTCAATCATATTGTTAGATAATTACATGCTAAATGTTTTCTGATACCTTTTCCCGAGTTTTCCAAAGATAGTTCTACCAGCCGTGTCTGACCCTAATTCGTGGAGACGTGTGTGCTTTTGAAATCATCGTAATTTACTAATTAATAACCTTCAGGGAGGACTTCTCATGGATAAAGTGATAATATATCTACACTGATTCTGATATTTATTCAGGTTTAACCAGTTCTTTGAAATATCTTTGGAAAAATTGAAAGGTGTTCGAAAGAAAATGCTGATATAAATGATGAAACTGTTGACAGTGATCCATAAAGCAGCCCAATTTTTCTATTGAATAAAAATAATTGGTTATTTTATAATTTGATTTTTCTAATATTCAGAATACTCATGTAAGTCTAGGAAACTATAAAAACAAACAAACTTACATATAGCTTTTGGTGGGTGGCCTATGTTGGTCGTTCTCAGCAGGACCTGTGTCCAGAACCTCACATCAAACAGAGACTTGGAAAATATTTTTAAAGAGGCTGTAATGAACCTGACGTCATCCACGGTATGGTTCTTATCAACATTCGTTCGGCGTGAAGTTTCATTTTCGTGAAGGCTAATCTGCAACGTTGTCGTATAATAAAATCATTCAATCTAACGTCGATAAAATTGAATTATCTTTATTTAGTCTGTCAATTATTCTACTATTTCATGGTCAAATTAGTAAGAGGTATTGACTTTGGTTATCAGACAAATTCGGACAAAGTTGGAAACAGTTTACTTTAAGAAAATCTTCCCGATATTCAACACTACACTCAGGAACATCACCAAGGAAAATGGCCATGTCTGTAAGTTGAAAAGTTATAGTTTATGCTTTTTAACATCACTGTTAATGTTTACGGTTTGAAAACTTCGCAGTTCGTTGTTAACGTCTGGCTTATTTCTAAAGGTTGTTGATCAGTTGACCTCCTCCTCGCTGCCGCTTGAACTTTCCCGGCTAACACTAATTAAGGCTACTTTATTTCATCTTCCAACGTCTATATGTATCCATTATTCCAAGTCAAGTATTGACATCGAGAAAAGAGTGATTTCATCATTTTGAGGGACAAATATCTATGTATTTGCCCGCTTGTCTTCGCACAATTTTCCTGCTTGAAGTTGGTGGTGATCTTGATTTGATGGTGAACCGAAACTTCAACATTGACATGCTTTGAAACTTGATAAATTTTTTTCAAAAATCTCATGAGAAGCTCAAATCGTTGACTTTCTGGTACGCAATCACCTAACAATTCTGATTAGGTGTTGCGTTAATTTGATATTTCTTTTTTGTTTCAAATTCCATGGTTTGAATCTAAGGTTGCCATGTTTCCCGATCACGCTTTTGTTTACCATTACGCAATCTCTAGGAACATCATTCATAAAATGTGCAAACGCACAAAGGGTCATTGTTGTCTGCTAATTATGATATTAGTTTTTGACAATTGTTGCTAAGGCATTTACCATGACATAAATAACCAGATATATTGATTCTGTTGGTAGTTGAGGGTGGCCCATAAACCCAAGTGGTCATCTGCCTCTATTTCTGCGAGCTAATGGTTGTACGAATTCCAATGATCTCTCATAAAATTACCACAGCATAATTTCTTTCTGAAATTCAAATCCTGAAGCTTTC
Source organism: Haliclystus inabai (assembly GCA_025505365.1). Lineage (NCBI taxonomy): Eukaryota > Metazoa > Cnidaria > Staurozoa > Stauromedusae > Haliclystidae > Haliclystus > Haliclystus inabai. The sequence continues at coordinate 1,690 of JANVCG010019368.1, read as the reverse complement.
GAGTTCATTCTTCATATTTCACATCTGAATCTTGAGTGATTGGATGTGACATTGCAGATCTCATAATTAGCAAATGCCAGACATTCTGCCTGAAGCAATTGGCTAGACATGAATCAAATTGTTGTGAAATTCAATACCAAAAGAGGCAGTAGTTTCTCAACTGTCCCTTAATAATTAAATTTCACAAAGGCATAAACATTTATCAAAATCCAAATAGGCCTACATAATTAAAGTAGGCTACACTACAAAGAAACTATGATGACAAAGTAATTTAATGCTAACTTCACATTTTAGACTTGCACATAGTTAACAATTTAGTTATAATCTGTTTTATGAAGTATGAATACAAGGCCGACTATACAGAAGGTCAAGCTGAACGAGGCTAACACACTGATCTATATTAATAACTGGTTCGTGTTTCCATTGTTCAGGTTTGAAACATTTGCCCCCCCCCCATAAAAAAAACAGGCACCGCCACTGTGGTTTGAGGATCAATTTGCAGAGATAACTGCACTCTTGTCTATGAAAATGCAATGAGATAAAATTTTCAATTGGAATTAAAACTTTGATTCAGCCAAACATGTCTCTTTTTATTTGGATATGGAGAGATTTGCAAATATCATTGACGTCTTCTTTGTTTTGCTATTTTTACTCACATGACAAAAATTTGTGAGTGGAATGCCCTAGTAGATGTCCTTCTATTTCTAGAAAACATCTTCACACTTCAGAGGAACGATAAATCATCAACCACTTTCTAGAAAAACGATCCTCCACCGACCACACTTTTGAACAACGTGTCTCACTTGGTCTACAACGTCATAGCGAACGAATCCCAAAAACATAAACGGCACGGTTTACAAAATTTAAGAAGCATTCTAGATGACGGCAGATCAGACAGACGACTTTTATCGTTTGATTTCTCGTTATCAAAATTGGTTTTATTTTTATCTATCGTTCATCTTTCCTCCGATGGTTGAAAATATTGACTATTTCATTCAAAATTTTTAAACAAATTTTTAAAATGTGAGAAAAAGTATTTTATTTGACCATTTGAATCTAATATTTGGTGGTTTAAGAATACAGGTATTAAAAGCATTCTAAATGGCAGTGGATTCCCAGAATTTTGCGAACCGTGCCATTTATGTTTTTGGGATTCGTTCGCTGTGAAGTGGTAGACTCAGTGAGACTCGTTGTTCAAAAGAGACAGACTGTCTTCCCCTAGCAGATTTTTTGCTACATACTGATAAATTTAATGCAAATGTAGAAAAAATAGGTGCGAAACTACTTTAAAAACAATCTAAAAATATTGCCTATATAGGTGGGTTAACCTCAAAAGATGGCCGCTAGAACCTTACTTTGTGACTTTAAATTTAACGTGCTTCAAACAATATGGGATGTGCGATTTAGTTATTTATAGACTATACATCTGTGGGTTTCAAAATGGGAATATCCAAGTATGAAGATCTGGTACACAACTGGTTCGCTTCAATTCATAGACTTTTAACATTAGGCCTACAGCCGGTGTCTGTAACTTGCGTGCGCACGTGCGCGCGTGCGCGCGTGCGTGCGCGCGTGCGTGCGTGCCAGCCATTGAAAAATCCCATATTTTAGCCTGTTTTATCTCTACTTCCGTTCAACAGCTGAGGTGATGCAAACAAACACAAACGCTATGAGGAATGCGAGCGCTTCG
>JANVCG010019257.1:0-12600 GCA_025505365.1 Haliclystus inabai | reverse complement strand
TTTAGTATGATATTCTTATAGACAAATAATTATGATCAAATATGTTACACAGCCATTGAGTGTATTTATGCATTACATTTTCACGTGTAATTGACACGATACTTGATTAACGTTTAACATCATGATGAAGGGACCTTGTGATAATGATTTTTTTTAGTACTGGGATAGTCAATATTAGTTGGCAGAAAGTAATATTATATATACTATAATTAGTGGCCCCAAGTGTAACCCGGTCTATTCCCAGGCAAAGACGAAACTGCAGGCAATTTTTATTGCATTTGTTCGAAGTTGCAGTTTTCCGAAATTTATTGACAAGGACCTACTTAGTCCTTTAGCTGCAAAATCGTTTTATAGATTCTTGAAACCAAGGTTGCAGCTAAGCAGGATTTCCACTTATCCGAGTTTCAATTTAGTGGGTTATAGGCGTTGTACTGCATCTAGTGAATATTTGGTTTTGATGAACGCATTGTTTCATTTACGAATATGCTCTATTGTTCGCTAGTGCATAATATGCCATTATTAAAATACAGATATCACAACTTGTATTACGTTGCCCATGTTGACATTGACGATAGGCGCAAAGTTTGAATCGATCTTGGTGCAATTACCTTTACTTCTTTGATCCATCCTCATGTTCTTTGGTTGACATCTCCACATTACTTTTACATTCCTCCTTGGTGTCTTTATTACGATACAAAAGTGATAATAACAAATAAATAAAGACGAATAATGACCATACAAATAGAATTCCAGATGAATAACGAAATACTTTAACCCCACCATAGTGATCATAAAAGTGTCCACCTACAATCCCAGCAGTCCCTGTTCCGATCCCAAAGTGCAATGCATTCAGTATAGCGACCATCGTGGCTTGTGTTTCTTTAGTACTGTAATCCGAGATTTGATTTATTGCTGCACTCCAAAATAATGCAAAACCTACACAATGTATTAGTTGCAATGGTATGATTAACCATGGATTACTGAGAAAAGACATTATTAAAAAACGGATGCCGTATGAAAAAGCAGCTAATCCAATCGCTGGCATATTCCCACCAATCATTCTGATCAATTGTTTTGTGAAAGGAAATATTAGTATTTCAGATAAACTTGCAACCAGTACACTTAATCCCATTAACAATTCAGAAGCACCCAAATCAGATAAAAACCAAAACATGAAGCCGTATAGAATGCCATTCGCAATTCCCATTACAAAGATTGTAGCTAGGAAAAAGATGACATCGAATTTAAAAACCAAGCGACATACAGCCTTGACCAAAGACTGTTGACTCGAAGCAACTTTAATTGTAGAAGAAAATAATCTAAATCCCAGTAAAACAAGAAGAAAATTTGCCACCAAAAACAAATAAAAGGCTATGGAATAATCCGTTGATTTACCACTGATTAATTGCACTCCAACACCAGTAGCTAATGAAGCAATACCAAATCCCAGAGATCCAAATAATCGGATTCTACCGAAATCTACTTTTTTGCTCGATAATTTTTTGATCCGATCGATTGCAGCCGTATCAATAAGCGATGGGATTGCACCATCAAAACATGCACTCCAACAAAGTATACCCAACATGACGTAAAATACCGTATCAACAGAGCTTCTATCTTCCTCATTCAAGTTCATCTTGCTGTTATTTGAGTGTAGTATAGAACCGTTGACAGTTGCGTTTAGGTTTGTAGCACCATTGTTTTTTATCGCTTCAGCCAACCAAGGAGTGCTGAATGTAATCAAAGTTCCACATGTGACAACAGCAATGAAAACACCGCGGAAGCTTTGCCATCTGTCTGCGATGAATCCCCATACTGGTATGAATAAAAACTGTACGATTGGTCGCATGCCTGCAATAATACCAGCTTGTTCAGCATTCAAGCCTATATCTTTTAAAAATACGGGTAGAAAAGGTAAAAAGCATGCCAAACTAAAAAAGAACACAAAATACGATGCCCTGACAGACAGTAATGCAGTATTAATACACGAAAACATTTTGCACAACGCAGTAGATATCTGTATGTGATGCAAACAGAGTCAAAGTACAAGATGTTCACAACACACTTCTTCACCCTGTAACATAATATGTTGATATTTCATCATCGCTTCATAGAATTCCATCAATGACCCTCTTACAGCCACAATTACTTATCGACACAATAGAAGAAGACAATTCCTTTACGTACGTCACAAAGAAGACTCCGTCAACTGCTCGTATAAATGTAATAACTACAGTTTTAGTGAAGAAGTATGTTGTGAACATCTTGTCATAAAAATCATGAAATTACGTCCGTACGAACAGAGAACTAACTACATTTAGAAATCACACTTGAACAAAAATCGTAGTCTACAAAATCGGCCTCATCGCGAGGCATTTGAAGCAAAATAGTTATGCAACAGCTGTTGATGCAGTACTGTACTCCAGATAGTCCAGAATACTATTCAAATACACAGTGTGCATTTACAAAACTGGATTTCTGTATTTTATTTAAGTAGTAGTGGCATATTACCACAAGATTTGAGATCATATGGTCATTTTGAATCAAGTTTTAAATTGAATGACGCTTATTTTTATTAGCTGGATATTATGTATTTACAATTGTGTAATCACTTATCAGCGACGAAAACTGTAGTTAGCTTTGTGAGGAATATCTGTCCGGATTGAGCAAACCAGTATCTGCTCAAAAGTTGTAAAACTTTCCATCAGATTTAACAAGATTATTTAAATATACGTAGTTCTGCAAAAAGCATCTCAACGATTTGCCTGTAATGCTTTCCAAATCGATTGACCCATTTCAATCAAGGTGACCATAGCTAATCGATTAGGATTAATTGATAAACTATTAGGAGACGCATTGATTAGTTGCTAGCAGTTGTGTACGGACCCGTGTACGGAGAAAGAATTTTAGACTCCGACTCCGATCCCAAAAAATCAGAAAATCAAACTCCAACTCCGACCCAAGAGCCAGAGCTTAATAAATTTTTCCATTTCCTGCTAGACTAGCTCCACTCGGCCCTATTTATTTCACAGTGCTAGACCGCTTGGGCTTTCAATCTGCTGACGTGAGCATATTTCCCCATCAGCAGACAACACAGCTCCAGCACGTGGCGGCCAAAAGAAGGAAAATGGTATCAATTTAGATCACTCAGTCCTCTGGAGACACTGGTGTGAGCCGTACTAATCCTCGTCCTACCTACTGACAAATCCATCTATTGATGAAGTTCATATTGAGATTAATTGATTGTTCAAACTCTGCAGCAGCGACACATGCATCAAACATTAGCTCTAGTCTAGGTATCTCACTTTTTTCTCAATGCAACTCAGCAATCAGTAGCTGTTTCATCTTGCAGTATCGAGGATCATCATTTGTCTAAAGAAAAACCGTACCCTGCTAAAATGGCGTTTTCCAAGAAAGTGGCATGGATTTTGTTGCCCTCGAGAGCATCATTTTTTTTCTTTTATTTTGGTATGTCAAGCATGGTACCATTTTTACCAATATTTTTCAAAGCCATTGGATTGAATGCTGAACAAAGTGGTTGGATCATGGGTGCACGTCCTATCGTACAATTCATGTTTTTACCACTCTGGGGCTTTATTGCTGATAAAACACAAAGATACCGATTGCTATTGATTATTTTGATAACAAGTACTACTTTGGTCTCTTTCACTGCACCCTGGTTACCTGATGCAATTGGATCAGAAGCATTAAAAGCTAATGTTGATCATAAAAATTGTTCTATTGTCAACACAACATCAATTTTAGCCAATAATACTGCAAGTATGATCACATTGACCAATCAGAAAAATTGTAGTATGTTGAACTCTCTACCAATATTACATCATCATCAACAACAATGGTGGCTGACCAACACAATGATATGACTAGTACTTTGTTTTATTTCATGCTTGCGGTATTTTGTACAGGGTCAATCTTCGAAGGGGCTATACCAGCTTTTATTGACACTGCTGTCATAGGAATAATTCGTAAATCTGCATCTGACAAAATAAATTATGGTACAGTTCGTATGTTTGGCTCAATTGGTTTTGGTGTGGCATCTGTATGTTCTGGGCTTGGAATAAAACTTGCAAACCCGGAAAATCCTAATTACTACATTGCATTTTACATATACTTGGCATCAAATGTAATGTTGCTTGGCTTTGCAATGACATTGTTTAAAGGAGCTGTGAAATTAGAAAATCGTCCCAAAGTACTTCGATTAGTTTGTCATCAAGTAATTAAATGGGATGTGTTGTTTTACTTTGCAACAATATGTATCATGGGTTTAGCAAATGGCGTTTTGTATGGTTTTTTATTTTGGTTCATCTCAGAATTAGGTGGATCAGAAATTTTGATGGGTTTTGCCATTTTCATAGCATGCTTTTCTGAACTCATTTTATTCCCATTTGCAGGACAGCTTATTGAACTAGTTGGTGGTAATATTTCAGCTATAGGATTAGGTGTTCTGTCATATGGCATACGATTCATCATCATGTCATTTGTACAAAACCCATGGATTATCTTACCAATTCAATTATTACACTGTATAGGGTTTGCAATGTTTTGGACAGCTGCCATTCTTCAAATATCTCATTATAGTACTACTGAAACACGTACAACAATGGTCACAATATTAAATTCAATTCATTTCGGTTTTGCTACTGGTATAGCCGGTGTGTTTGGTGGAATGTTTTATGAGAAGTATGGCGGACACACTGTATTTCGGTATTTTGGTGGCTTCTGCTTGCTTTGGTCCTTTTTAGTATTTTTATTAGTTATGTATAAACATCACAACGACAAAGATGTGAATAAAAAATCTGTGGATGAATCTGAATCTAAAGAGATGGGACAATTTATTGATGAAGATAATCAAGATAAACACAAGGAAACTATTGACCTATGTGGCACCAGCCTTCTGACAGCAATTTAATTACTTATTCAGATCCAAGAGGTTTTTATTGCTGTACTTTTACGTGTATTTAAGTTTTATTTCTCATTGATGTTAATGCTGTATTTGTGCATCTACGACAATAGTAGCTTGTGCAATAAACTTAGATTCATAAACTAGAGAAATGGATTGAAATTAGAGGGGGGACAAGAATGATTCTCACAGAGCTATCCATTTACTAGAGTTGAGATATTTATTGATTATGCTGCTAAGCCCATCATTGATCAATTGTAAGTCATGAGATAAATGGACACCGTTTTCAGACGGCAAAACCGAGTTGAAGCGTTTTGCATCAGGTGGATAATTTTACCAACAAAAGTACAAAATTGATATTATGAAAAAAGATTCTGATAGATAAGACAAAAAGTACTGCGGTTTCTCTCTGATCAAATTCACAATCTGGATCAAATCCACAAGTATTTCAGAAAATTCATGTGCTTCAACTCTTTGAAATTGATCGCTTGCTTTATACCATCCATACTGCAAGCTAAGTCAAGCAAGATGACCTCAAAATTGAGTGCTTGCTGCTCAACAGGATATGTCAATCCAAGCTTCGCTCCCAAAATCATTTATCAACATAAGCTTTTCAGAATATCAAAATATCTAAGGTGATTGAATGCTACAATAAATTAGCCCTCTGTGCTGACTCAAGTGTAGAGTTAGGTAGACAAAATAAATAATTATTAGATTTCATGCTTTTGCTAATTAGCAACCACGTGGGCTCAATGTGATTTTATTTTCGCGGGTGCATAAATATTGGAAATGAGGCTTGTGCGTCTTCGCAACAAAACAAGATGGCCATTTGGAGGAGTGATTTGTTAACATGTACCTTCGGGATTAATCCTTGATGTCAGCTTAAATTGCCTTTAACATGGCACCAACTCTACCGGTGAATAAATATAATAACTATTTGTTCTTATGGTTTACTCTCTATCTCGATTTACTGAGGTTTTAATGTTTAATTATGAAATTGAAATCTCTTGAAAATGTAAGGGTCTCAATTCGGAACTCATTTGCTAAATGAGTTCATACACAAGCCGCATGTTGAATTATAATTCAATGTAAATGCATATAATCGTATTATGAAAAATCAAAATTTTATTTTCTCGCATTTGATGTGAATTGTGGCTTTTAGGCTCTTCAAACAACAAATTTTAATTACATTTTCTTATTTTGTGTTACTAAACAGCCAACATCAAAGCCTGGCACTTCTTCAACTGATTTCCCATTGGCTGGTATTATTGCCATTTGCATTGGTGGATATTTAGTTGTTGTTTGTGTAATCATGTTGATCAGGCATCTGATGAAGGTGAGTCAGAAATCAACCTTGAAACTTAATTTATGCGTAGCTTTCGTGGATAAATCAAAAAAACAATTAGGCCTAATTTTCTTCTCTGGGTTTCTCTATTAAAATTCATTGTTGTGCACAATGCTGCTCGCTCACATACCTACATTCAAAGATGCATAGGCTATAACCAGTTTGCAGAGTGTGATACAATTCCAGGTTGAAAAGAATGGTCCGCGCGGGGAATGCATTCCCCGCGCAATCTTGGAAGAAATTTCCTGTTCCGCGCATTTTGACTCGGAATAGCTGAAATCTGCAATAAAAATCTATGAATCTGCACAATTTGTCCAAACTCTGCAGAAATTTACTCTTTTTATGGAAATATGTAAAAGTTTCCGCGCAATTTCTAGGAGTCAAACACAGCATTCCCCGCGCATTTGGTAAACTTTACAACCTGGATACAAGGGTGTCATGAAAACACCAACTTGCCAACTCTGCCAACTTACCAACCGAGACCAATTTCTCAGGCTCGGTCTTAGAACCCAAGTCTCCTATCACAGTGGACAAACTATGCTATAGCCCCCGTCTTGAAATTAATGTAGAAGAACGTTCATACGCCATGTTTGCTCACCGGAGAGCGAACGTGTTTCTTTTGTTTTGCTATTATTGAAATTCAGATACAATCAAGAATTTTTTCAATCTTTTGAGCAAGCAAAATCAATGTGATTCAATTCTTCATGTATTGGCAAGCTATTCTTCTATTACTATTGAGAGCAGCAAAGACCGAAAATTGCATTGAAGAAACGACTTTCGTCAAAATGTTATAATTTGCAGAGGTAGTAGTTTAATGAAGAGAATATTCCGGACAACCGGCTTCCGTTCTTTCATCATCATTTGGTCGTAATTGAAATAGGTTTTATTTGGCGAAGTGCGTCTCGGTTCAATTTTCTTGATTACTGGATTTCAGAATGAAATGCTTTCAATCATGCATCAAGATTTTTAATGACAATATATTCTGTTTTTGACTCATTTTTGCCACAACATCTCAGAGATATTTTGATTTTGTGAAAAGCGAGAATGTTACCGACCGTAATTTTGCTATGTTATGATCAACATGAGCTCCGTAAACAAATCATTGCCATTACAGTAAAATTAAGAATCCACATCCACGTTAGCATAAAATGAAATATCAAATTTAATGCAAGAGCAATCGTACGTAATATCGGAAATACTTAAAATGAGAAGGTATAGCAGTGGCAGTGCCAGCTTCGAGATCATCACAACAAAGTCGTTTCTTCGATGCAATCTTCGGTCTTTGCTGCTCTCAATACCAATAAAAAAATAGCTTGCCAATACGTGAAGAATTGAATCACATTGATTTTGCTTGCTCAAAAGATTAAAAAAATTCTTGATTGTATCTGAATTTCAATAATAGCTAAACAAAAGAAACACGTTCGCTCTCCGGTGAGCAAACATGGCGTATGAACGATCTTCTACATTAATTTCAAGACGGGGGTTATAGCATAGTTTGTACACTGTGATAGGAGACTTGGGTTCTAAGACCGAGCCTGAGAAATTGGTCTCAGTTGGTAAGTTGGCAGAGTTGGCACGTTGGTGTTTTCATGACACCCTGGATACAATTCAATGATGCACCAAGCCCAAAAAACTATTGTGCGCAAAGCATCCCAAACTTTCCTGTAAGTGTGCTGTAGTCAGAGTGCAACAAAACATTTTACCTTCAGGGATCCTGACTGTTTTCTCAAATTTCTTCGGAAAATTTTCCTGAAAATCTTGAGCACCAAATTGATTTTCTAGGCCAGTTTAGTGGCAGATTTTGTTTGCTGTAATATTCATAATCTTACTTTTTAAGTTATTCAAACATAAATTATCAATTCGAATATTAATATTTTTCAATAAATCTCAAGTAAATACATCTCAACGATTAAACAGGCATAGCTGTCTTCCTGAAACTATTGATCTGCCTATTAATTGAGCGTGATTTGAATTTCATTAGCGAGGTTTGACTTGGTTGTCTGCACTTTTGCTGTCAAATCTGATCCATCAAAAGGATTTGTAATGGTATCATTTGATTCGTTATCCGTTACGACTATCGAGCACAGTTCCATTAAAACAATTGATTGTTACGTTGAGCGAAAATTATTATGTGCAAGTTTACTCTGATTAAGGAAAATCCTCGGAAGAAAAACACCGAAAGTAGCTGTTAAACCATGCTCGCTCACCAGAGTTACATTTTCTAATTTTAAGATGTTGTTAAAATTACGAAAGCTCAATGAAATCTGATACGCAAAGCAATAGCCTACATGTTTGTTTTACTTCCCGTTTGAATAAATCGGTTGAATGATTTTTAATGAGTTTCACAGTTAGCAACAACCACAACAATGAAAAGCATCACACAAGTTGTAGTAATTCCAGGCGGGTAGAACAGGATTTTACAATTGAGTGCAACTTCGTAATCGCTGTTTGATCTTCTGGTAGCCTTTATCATTAAAACGAATGTTGATAAAGCGAAATTAATTATATTACAATCTCAAGACAAATACTATGAAACTTCCTATTTTCCAAAATCAACTCAGAAAATCTGACTGATAAAAGTTATACAAATTAGGAATTCTTCCCAATTTGTTCCAGCCTTCTGGGCTGTATCACACTTATCTATCAAGTCTGTAAACTAGGATTATCAAATTATTTAAACTTTTCAAACCATCAATTTCATCAAGCTCCTATCCTTGCATTTCAGCTGTCAAAAACTTAACAGATGATGATTAAAAATGCACACCCTATATTTCACTTTTAAGCATTGTCATTTGAAGATATTTCTAACTGTCTGGGCTCATTTGGAAACTGCATGAATTCATAAACTTTTTGGAAGTTAGAATAGCGTTTTTTTTCATTTATCAGTTCGACAGGCCATGATCGGTTCAGTCAAAATATTGTTGGCTTGTGCAACACTACTAATTAACGTAAAAACATGCCCCTGTATAATAAGTACCACTTTGTGAAAAAAAAATTCAATAGTTATTCTTTATTAAATGTGGGAAATTATTACCTTGATCGATAATAAATATGTTTTTGGTCTACATAAAATATCTACAAAGTCAAAACCTGAAATTCATCCATGTAGTAGCATAAATATAAAAGAATCAAGTTACTGCATTCCCCTCATTTTATCCTATTTTTAAATGAATGTTTTCATGGTGATGGATTTTAATATACTTAATATGATCAGCTTTCTAGAGCTTCAGCACTGACGATTTTTTGTTTTGTGATTTGAAATCTTTTGAGGATTTTGTTTATCTGCTCCTGCATTTTTTTGCATTTAAGAAAATTCTTGACACTGCAGTGGCAATACCGGAATTTTGTTTAGAATCCAACTTCACATTTTCTACCCTACTATAATTTTTTTTTTTTAGTTAACTTCAGCTTGCCTTCTCGTTTTTCGACCATATTAGCCAATAGCATAAAAGGGATTCGACCCAAATAAAACAGCTCTTTTGGTCAATCACGACATCCACTTCTGCTTTTACCTGTCAATAAAGGCATGCGATCAGTCATCTATTATGTTTAGAGTCAAAAATATTTTGGTTTGTTTATCTTCAATTTTAATGCCAATCTCATTAACAGTCAATCTAAATTCTATCCTGAGGCTTATTAAAAGGAATTTCTCTGAGAGCTTCGTAGTCTTGAGACTTTCCAACTGATAAAGGTTGCGCCGTTGCTAACTTCTTCTTTACAAACATATTCTGCATGAAAATAAAGTGAAGTTTGCTCATATTTTCCATGCAGTCAAAAGGTGTGGGCTGTTTTGCCGGGACAGCATGTTGTGCATCTTTCTCATGTGGCAATTGTACAAATGAGGAGGGAACAAATGTATGTCTTCAAAGTTGTGCTGAAACTTGTAATTGTCAAACACCAACAAAAGCGCAATGCCTTGACTGTGCATGTCCAACTAAACAGGTAGGCCTAATTATACAACCTGAATGTATTAATATGAGTCCATGTATGGGAAATGGAGCACATAAGAAGTTTAATGGGATTATGATAATATGAGTGATCCGTAGTGAGGCAGAAGAAAAGTTTCCTACCCGTGATTCAAGCACACTTCATGCATGTGCCTAAAAATCATCTACCATTGATTACGCATTTTAGAATCACCTTCAATGTAGAAATGGAAAACTTATTAATAATTAAAAATATTTGTTTTGAGACTCAATACCATTTTGATGCATGTATGTTGTAGTTGCATTCTTAAAAAGCTTGCACTTAAGTATGGCGTCTTAAAGATGCCTTGACACTGTCATCTTCAATCTTTGAGGTTTCAGTAATCGGATGATTTACATTTGTGCTACATTATTGATTATGATGTCAATTAGGAATAGAAGAATTGGAAATTAGGTCATAATACAGTAGGCCTATGTCTTTAGAAATTAAACAGAACAAAGCTTTGTGCAAGTGATTTTGTGCTGTATACAATTCATTCCCAGTGAAAATTAACTTGCCTCCGAACTGATTGAGCTGCTGTACTACTAAACCATCCAATTACCATTTAAAAACATGCATACTATGAGAACTGTCTCTCTATTTTTTCAGTGGTGTGATGAAAAATTCTGCTGTTGTATGTCTGCTGAACCAAGTGGTGAATGCTGTGCTGACTGTGAAGGGCCAGAATGTGGGGTATGTTAATGTCAAAGTAGAGGGCAATGAATTCAGATAATCAGATGTAGTTAACTCTTCTAGTTTGAATAAGTATGTTTTGTGTCTGATCTGTGACTGTATCTGAAAAACCAATTCATCTTATCAGATACAGCACTTACCATCCAAATATTTGAAAAAATCTTAGGCTAACCAAAATCCGATCCAATCCGAATTGATTCAATCCCAAAAAAATTAGCCTACGTGCAGACTAAAATCTTTTACACTTTTCCTCACATAGGTTTTAGTCTGCACGCAGGCTAAAAGAATCCGTAAAGCTCAGATTCTGATCCCAAAATCCGATCCAATCAAATGCGGAAAAGAGAATTGGAATTTTCACATCAGAGACACAACTAACCATTGAATCCATGAGTCATTTCATATTTTCCTGTTAAATATGTTGAAGACAGTAGACTCGCCTCAAACTTTTGAATATATACATGTTTTCCTTAGCAATTAGCACAATGAAGTGAATAATAATGATATTTAAATTTTATTTTCTGATTTAGTGTGGTGATTGTTGCGACTGTCGTTGTCAATGCACAACACCCGATTCAATCAATTGCATTTGTTTTGAGATCAAGTTAAGATAACCACAAAAGATAATGTGAGTTGCTGTTTAGTGTTGATCATATCATGCTATATCAGAAATTGTGAAAGTAAAAACCAATAGGAGCTTGCTTGCCTAGTCTGAATAACAATGCCAAAACCCATAGGTTTGAGCTAATATTACTCTGGTTTTGGCAAATGTTTCATTTATGGCATTTTAATGACTGGTTTGGATACAAAACAAAACTTGCGTGAAATGCATAGATTACAAACAATTATGGCTACAAATCATAATTTGCTGCAAACTTTCTCCTGAGAGTCCATGTTGATGGTCGATGAAGGCATATGAGCTTACTCTAATGCATGCATTTGTAATTAGTTGCAATCCAATGTTACACTAATAGAAACTCACATGATTATTACTGTTGAAGATAGTGTATAGGCTGTCTATCAGTCATACCTGTCTGTTCCACTCTTTAATTGATAAAGCGTTTAATTAGTTTTAATCAGTCAAGCATTGGTATTGCGATTTTGAATTTTATTGAATGATTAAAATATACACTTTTAATGCACATTGATTGTTAAAATATGTATATAGTGTATAAATACATGGGGTTCGGTTGAAGATTATTTATTTACAAAACATTGTGTTTTTATTTTCATCCTCAAATGATATACTCATCTAACCTTCTTCTATTCAAACCAATGTTACTTTGAAAAACTCGGCTTACTGTTTCAAAATCTGATTTGAAATAACAACATTCAATATAATTCATGGATATTATTCACACCAGGAAAGAAAACATTATGTTTCACTGGAGCTGGCACTGCATGTATATTCCATTGTGATTTCAATTCTCAAAGGCCATAGGTACACTGTAAATAACTTTTCATTAACTACCGAGTTATTGGAGGGTCTTTAACATGTCAGATCAATTTCCTTACTGAGTAATGTTGATTTAACTCTATCGTCAAATTCCTGGGACGTGTTGCATCTGCAAACGTCATTCATCAAATTACGTCATTGCTGTTTTATGTGACACCGCATTAATTCGGATACGTGAAGCGGTAATTCTTTGTGAAAACGGCATGGGTAGAAACAACGTGA
>JANVCG010019146.1:0-12601 GCA_025505365.1 Haliclystus inabai | reverse complement strand
TGTATTGCAATAGCTCTTTCTACTATGCTTAACCATTATTGGAGAATTAATATTCATAATTCGAAATAAATTATTAGTATTGTTATACATTTTTCAATTTCTTCCCATAAGACGTTTTGCTTTATTGAGTAGAAAAATGACCAACTGATTTCCAACAGGTGATTGGAGGGAGCGAAGCGACCTCCTAGAGGAAGCCGAAGGCTGACTGCCCTGGGCGCAGCCCGCAAGCCGAAGGCTTGTAATAATAATTATACATAAACATAAAAATAATTATACATAAACATAAAAATAATAATACATAAACATAAAATGATTGAACTCTTCAATTCTCCAGTCTTGATTCTACTAATTCGATTGAGCTCCAATTTCAAATGATTGATTTCGTGATTAATATCAGGATTCGTTGGGATTCAGAATTATGTCTATATATTTCAAATTTCTGTTCTTGACCAGTAAAATCTAGGTTGATTGATACAATAGTCGAATAAATCACATTTATCGTATTCTTATTGTAGATTTAACTTGCTATGCGACTGCAACAACTCAATGGGGACCATGTGAAGGTTGCGGAAATAAAATGCAGTCTGGTTTGGCTAAATGTCGATCATCAAAGACTCATTACAACTATTTTCGATATAGGTACTGCGTTGGATCTGCTACTCGAGGCTGTGTTGCAACTCAGTGCACGCCAGGTGAGATAGAAATTCACATTTTAAAAAAATCTAAGATCAACCCTTTTCAAGTTTGATTCTAAAATGAAGTGGTGATTTCTTGCAGTCTGATTGGTTGTTTAGCGTGCACGCTTTTCACGATGAGGTCAAAGAAATTATGAACCTAAGTGATGCAAAAATAAAACAAATAAATTCATGTGCAAAATTTCTTCTTCTAAACTTCTAATATTCTAAAGAAATGTTTCTAAGCGCAGTAAGGAGCTGGAGAAGCTTTCAAACTCAAAATACTAATTTGTGCTCGACATAGATCCTCAAAGATTTTTGTCCTGTACGATAGTAATTTGGCAACTCCACAATCAGATCTGTAGATGTTAGCTGACATGATAATAGTCAAACCTTTTCAAATTTATTAAATTCTTGGGTAAGCTGAATAATTTCAGTCTATGTAGGGTTAAAATCGCTTCATGGCTGCTGCTAGAATCTAAATTGTTCTTCTATTTGACGTAATTTCCCGTTCGTCGCTTTGCAAACCTCCATCAACAACAACAACAAATAATTGGGGCAAAAAGTGAACATTGCTTTTTGATCACGCGTACTTGGTTACCGATCATCACATGATTGAAAAATATGAAGATGATTGGATGGATTCGTCTTCGAAGATTTGTTGTTGAAAAGTTGACGGTTTTGTTGAGAAAATTAAACAATCAGGAAATAAACACCTCGTTTTTGAATAATTCATTTTAGAAAAGCGTTGATGCACGGTTTGGCGTGCTTTGTCGAGTTTTACCTGCATCATGATGTTGGGAGAAACTCGGGAAGCTAGAAAAAACTCGTCTGCTGCTTGTTTTTTCATTACGCTTCACTCATGTCTCCCAACACCAGTCGTGCAGGTAAAACTCGACGAAGCACGCCAAACCGTGCAGAACCCTTTATTAATGTTCATTTCAGCTATTGTACTTAGCTATTTCTGGAAGATGTCACTGATACCTTTTATCCAACTTGAGTTGAGCTCAAAGTTTTATTTATAATTTTGGGAGGTAAATGAAGTTAACATAAAAGTAAATTGAAAACTGAACTTCTTCTTATCTTTTCCCATCATGAAAATCAAAACAAGACCGTCATAGCTGCAGTGGTTCTAAATCGCGAAAAAACATGTACATAATCATTCTCAGAACAAAAGCTACGACAACGTTACTGTTTCGAAGAGTAACACATGACAACAGGAAGCAATGGGAAGATATAGCAGTTGATCGATGCCCGAAATTGAAGTGAGAATTTCCATCAAAAAACTAATTGTTGATATTTTCCGTTTATAAAATCACAACGACACTCAGCCAGCTTTGCCAGTCTATGTGAACATGATAAATTGCTCTTTAGAATTTTAGCTGTTGTTTTAGAATCCGAATACAATTTTGCATCAGGTGTATCACATGTGCACAATAATCTCTTCATTATTAATTTGATTTTTACGTTGAATTTGATTCAAAAATTTTTAGTGCTTACGCAAAACGCGCCGTAGATATTTCGATTTGGTTTTCAACTGTCGGATCTTGACCCTCGTATTGTAATTCAATACGGGCAAGTGAGATTGTGATTATGCAATTTTGAAAAAAAGATACGTTTTTCAAGTTGGAAAAGTATACAAAGCATCCTGGTAAATTTCTTCTCTTTAATAAATTTATATCACTCACAAATTTATACTATTGGAGTCAAAGACTGCACATTCTTATCTGTTACTATGTTTGTTTCATGCTTATTAGGGAATCAACAGACAGAAATATGTTCAATGAAAAATTATACAAGATAGAAACTATTGAGATGTGCTTGATATTAAGTCTAGGAGCCATCTAGGATATTATGTCTAGGAGTTTGATTTACATTGTGGATCTGTTTAATGCTTTCCGTTATTAATCTGCTCTATTAACTACTACGTAATTCTTTAATGTTATAGACAACTAATATTTATTTTATTGCCTTCTCTTCAAAAAGAGCTCTGGTTTTGTATTTAACAGACATTTTTCTTTCAGCAATAACATGGAATCTATCCACAACACACAAATGGCATCTCTTTGATTTGCTAATGCTTAGTTTCCTGATTTCATTTAATATTTAATTGATCCCCTTGATTTTATATATCCCTGACGTAGTTCAAGGGTTGTGTGCTATTCGGGAACTTCAGATGTTTGATTATTTAACGAATGGATGCAAACAGAAGTTATACGTTTCCAAAGTGATTTTGATATAGTTCATCCCCTGGTCAAGACAATAAAATGTTAATACTTACTATATAGATCAAAGCCAGAATTCTCAAAAGGATTGAAATCAAAATGATGTTTGTGCACAGCCATGCTCATCATTTTTTACAATGGAAACTGTGAAATCAAACGCTTTTTTTGTCTTTTTTTGTCTTTTTCTTCATCTTAAAATAATTATAGCCTTAAGACTGGTTTCTATTTTTAGAGCTGTATAATTCTGTCCCTCAGCCAATGGCTCCTGGAAGCTTGGTAACCTTCACATGTGCAGTTCTTGATGAAGGACCTGGTGTAACATATTCTTTTCAAAAAGATGGTCAGGATATTAGTTCTGGTATTCCGAACACATTTTCATTCGTTGCAGTTGAATCTGATGATGAATCGGTAATAACATGCAGCTCTGAAACTAATGGCGTTTCATATCCAAGCAATGGCAATGGGTATACTCTCTCTGTAGTTGGACCGGGTGAGTACATATTTAGAATTAAGATCGTGGTACAATACTCCGTGAGAACAATTTATTTGTTCTGTTTCCTTACCAAATCTCACATATTTGCAAATCAATGAATCTAGTCAACCTTGGGTCATAACATGTACCACAGAAACGCTTTCCTTGTTTCAAGGAACTAGAAATGATCCTTTTATTTATTTCCTTCTGTCAGGAATATAATACTTGCCCTAGTATCTAGTTTGCAATTGTATGTTATGTTCTTGATTATAACTGTGTAGAAATGTATTCTTGACTCAAGAAGTTGACGTTTCTTGGAATAGGAAATCGTATCCTCAAATTAGGAAATTTGGTGAATAATGGTTTTCTTGGAGCTACAATTTCCAGTTCCCTCCAGTGGTGAATGCTCAATCAAAAGAAAGGATTTAAGCAATAGTGTGTTATTATCATGCTGAAGACGATAAGAGTTATTCTTATACATAAAGCTGCAAGTGAAATAAACAATTATTCGCTATTAGTGTAGCACTTTTACATATCGACAATAATTTAGAGAGAAAAATGCATTACCAAACATACAGACAAAATAGTAAGCGCTGCAGTTACCTCTATTTGATTTCTATTTGATTGAAAAAACTCAAAAAGTTCTATGACTGGAAGCTCACAATTCTAAGTATGAACTATGTATAATAAATTCAAACACTTTGAGGTCTGAAGTCTCCATTTTAAGCGGTATCTGGTAACGCCGGTATCTGTCAATTTATCATCGGACAGGATGCAGGACAATATGGCAGCAATACATTTTGCTCTCCATAAAACAAGTAATTTTGTTTTCTTTCTCTAAAAAGTGTATAAATATCATTTGCAGAATATTCTCATTGGACGATATTTTATTGCCATATTCTCAGTTTTGTACAGTAATTCAATACTTTATTTGTCACATATTGAGAATTTCATTCTATGTGTTGATAATTTATTACTAAAATATATATTCAATATCGTTAACATTACAATGTGAGGTATTAAGGTATGGTATCAGCAACCACTGTTACTCTAACTAGTATGGCTCAAGTATGGTGGCCCATTGTCTTCATTGATTTTTCAAAAGAAAAATAGTTAAAAACATAGAAAAGTATTTTGTAAAATTTTTAACTTTGAAAATAAATTTTATTTAAATTGTTAATTTTATTTCTAACTTTGAAAATATTACAATGAATATATGACAGAAAAAAAGTTGGCAATGCAAATTCGAGTTGTGAAAATAAAATCGCACGTTCAGCTTTTTAAAGTTGCGTGCGGCCCAGCGTATTCATAGACCTGCATCCTTTGCGATTTCGTCATGGCAACAGCCTCGAATGTAGTTAATCTCCTGGAAGGGGTCATCTACTTCAACATGGCTGCTGCATGCAATAGCACGATGGCCGGTTTTTCCCGCACAAACGATTGGAAATTTGATGATGAATTACAGGCATACCTCCGTGAGATTGTTTTAAAAAACTTCAACAGAAAAGAAACTCTAGACTTTGTGAAAAAGGAATTTCCAATGTACGTGTGGAGCCTCAGTACGCTTGATCGTAGACGTCGATTTTTCGGCATTAAATACATCGACTATACCGTCGATGTAGACACTGTAAAAGAAGCCTTTTCACAGGAAAACAAAGGTACAGGAATGCTGCTTGGATACCGTGCTATGCACAAAAAGTTACGGGAGAAGTATGGCCTTGCTGTCCCTCGAAATCTCGTCTACGACGTAATGACTCAGGAGGACACGGAAGGGCTAGAACGTAGGAAAGTCGTTGGTGGAACCAAACGTAAGAGGGGAAATGTTGGAACATTCACGTCTATGGTAAGTACAATTACTTCAGAATTAGCTCCAATTTTAATTTTGTTATAAGGATTGTAAGAGTTTGAGCAGCACGTAAACGATCCATTTACAATTTGCTTCAGGGATCGAATCATACTTACTCGGGCGACGGTCATGATAAGCTGATGGGATTTCAAAACGACACCTTCCCTCTAGCTGTATATGGATTTCAGGACGTTTTTAGTAATAAAATCCTTCTGTTAAAGCTTTGGACATCAAATTCAGATCCACAGCTAATTGGAAGATGGTATTTGAATATGGTCAGTGAAAGTGGAGGTGAGCTTATCAATTACAAATAATGTACAAGAGTATGGTGATTTTTTATTGATTTTGTTATTGTTGGGAGTGAGTTCAATCTCAATTTATGGTACTAAAGGGCCCATTGTGCCATTCTCTTGTTATTTGTATTCCCATTTCCCTTGCCTTGCCGCAAAGACATAGTTGCATGAATACTTGCAAGACCATCATGCTATAGTTGTTACCAGTAATTTACTTTACATCCATTATTATGTAAGAGATATAAGATTATTTCTCTAACATTTATCCTACTTTCACAATCTATGTAGTTACTAGTCAAAGACTTCGGCTAGACAAAGGATCTGAGACTGGAACAATTGCCACAATGCATGGATACCTACATGCACAGAAAAACCCAGATGTAAATATAGATCAAACGGTTTTCTATGGACCATCCACCTCTAATAAGGTATGTAGAATATCTCAATACCCTGCATTCAAATGATGTTGGTATACTAATATTAACTTTGATTTATGTCCTAGCCTTGCAAAATTGTGTTTCACTTCCAGATAGAAAGGTGGTGGAGAGAGCTGCATGAGCGACTGGAAATGTATTTCAAAAGTCAGTTGCTAATGTTATTAAACAATGGTCTGTATGACACGACTAACACTCTAGACAGACAGCTACTGGCTTTTGTATACATACCAGTCATTCAGTCTGAAATGGATGACTTCCGGTCACTATGGAATTCTCACAGAGTTAGAAAGCAAAGAAAATCAATGGTGCCAAAAGGCATCCCAGATCATCTTTATGAGTTCCCGGAATTGTATGGTGCTGAACAATGTGGTAATGTGTCTGTCCTTATTAAAAATGGGGAGGGTTAAGGCCAACTTTGAAAAATTCATAAGATTTCAAACCCTGTCAAATTTATTCCCAATAACCTACCCCATTTAAAATTAATTCAAAATTCTGCACCCCAACAGCAAAAAATGTTTCACTCTTAATAGTAATACATGTTCACATTTTTGCAGTCTGCATTATATGTTTACAAAATGTTCCTGCTCAATCAGGGTTATGATAGTGATAATTGATATCAATAACATAAATAGAAAGCTAGACATGATTCGAAAAGTAAGAATCATCAATAATGGCTTTTAACTACCTTATCTGATTGAATAGGCTGTACATTGACATTGAAGATCGTTAATAATGACAGAACCTTTTGATACTATGCTTGGTATGCCAACATGACTAGTTGAATTTTTAATCATGAAACTTGAATGAGCTCATGGATTTAGCCGGTCTACTAAGCAAACCAGGTTAATAAAAATCTCATGCATTTAGACCAAGTCTCAGATACTAAATTTGTTTCAATATAATTTTTGCTCTCATAATAACTGCTTTGAAAGGTACTACGATTCAACTTCTCATTTGCATTACAATTCATTTTATAATAGGACTTGAGGTGCTGGAAAATGATGTTACTGAGATCGAATCCCTTTCTGGTGTTGGCACCTACAGTGACTTCCTGCCTGAAGACGTGCAGCGGAAATGTGAGGCCATAATAGAGGATGTACATAATATCCCTGCAACTGAAGCTGCAAATGTCTACATGCTGCTGAAAAGCTCCTACATTCCTGACAGCCAAAATTCAATTTAAAAATAATCCGTTATAAATAATTTGAAGTGTTTTTAATACTATTTGTCTCTGAAGGAATGATTGATGTAATATATGATATGATAGAAGTAATCATCTACACAAGAGTAATTATGAATCGTACAAAATTAAAATTATAATAAATCTTACGAAAGAAAAAACTATTATAAATCGTACAAAAAGACAAAAGTTATTGTGTTATGAATTCTATTACTTCTTGATTATATAAAGTTGTTACCATCAAAACACGTTCTATTGTATGCTGTCAAAAATTTACTGTGAGGATATATTAACGTGATCAACACGCAATGACATTTTTTGCATGCAGTGGTTTATAACTATTTTTCATTAAGTTTTCACTTTTCAAGGAAAGGAATCGATATCCTCTAATGGTTTTAAAGACAGCATTTTGCAATAGTTGCTACAAACATGTTTTTTAATGAATGATTTAATGCCTTCTTTTCCCAGATTTCCACAACAGAAAAGAACCTCAAGATTTTCATCGCATAATTCGCTAGTTGCAATCTCCGGGTCACACAAGTTGAATCTGCACCCCTGAATGTCCAGAACCATCATTTTCTGGTTCGATATTTCATAGGTGTAGTGAATAAATGCATGGGCTTTTTCCCTTACCAACTTTTCTTCTCCTCTGTAGCATGACAACGATGTGAAAAAGCCGTCATTGTTCACATACTTAACAAAAGTGCCAGGTATGTGTTCTTCAAAAGTTACAAATTTTCCATCACTCATCTGGCCCAGGTAAACTTTATTGTACGTGAATGTAGTTCCAAATGCACTGGGTGCACTACCTTCCATTTTTTTGGCAAGGTAGCGTGCTACTTCATGCATTTGCACCTGCTTTCGGCTGTGGGTTTCTTCTCCAACTCCCAATCCTTCCAGAATAGTCTCTGCAGCTTTCTGCTTATATTTTTTTAAAACAAACTTTTCTTTCCCTAAGTGAGCAATGAATGCGTCACGAAAAGAACCAGAAGCAAACTTTTGGTCCGCCAATTTAATTGTTTTTTCAGGGAGCTGATTCCACTCCTGTGTCTGTATATTGAATTCCTCTATTTTCAAACTTATTTCTTTGGCTGCTAACGGCTTTATCAGCTTGCCTGCTTTCAACAGAGCAGTCAACGATACGGATGGCTGTACCTCCTCTACTAGCTTGACACTTTTTGCAGCTACCGATACTGATGGATCATGCCTTCTAAAATGTATTCCAGAAAATCTAGCATCACTGGAGCAAATAGATGAATCTCCCATCTCTGCCATCAATCTTATGAGGTATACCTAATCATAATAATTTGCAAAAGTAAATCATCAATTGGAATTTGAATACCCCATAGTTTGGTAGTATAGATTTATCTGAAATCAAACTTCCTCGGTAGCCATTGAATTGAAATAGAAGTCAAGAGCAGAATTAAATGGAATCTTTCTACTTCTAGAAGCCAATGAAAATCATTAAGTACACTTTCCAGAAAGTGTCAGTTATAAAATAGATAAATTGTTCATAAAAGTCATGCACAAATGAATCATGTAGCAATAATTATTATAAAAATTGGCTTGCCCTTCCAGAAGCCGGAGCTGAAGCCCTTAGATCTAGATTAATTTCTATGTGTGTCTCCAAGTGGAAAAAATATGCACATATTGCACATGTAACAGGGTGGGGTACACATAGTGAAAGAAATATCTCCTCACCTTATCCTTTCTATGTGGGATTTGATGAATATTTGTGCATGAGGGTCCTTTGTTGGAGACCAACACATCAATGGTTGTATGGGGAACTTTATAATGCTTTCCACATGCTTTTTTAATATTGATCAACGACAACTCTGGATAATCGAATGAAACAAATTCTCTCGTTTTTAGAGGTCGGTACACCTGTTTGCTATCAGCATCTGTTGACAATTTTTGCACCATAATTTCTGAAGGCGCGGATCCTTTTGCCGGTACCCTTGCTTTCATTTTCTTAATCTTCATCTGCTCTTGTACATCATTCCAACTTGGAGATCTTTTCTGAGCTGCCATGTTGAAAAAAGTGACCCCTCCTCGTGTTAACTGTATTCGAGGCTGTTGCCATGACAAAATCGCACAACTCGAATTTGCATTGTTAACTTTTTTTCTGTCATATATTTATTGTAATATTTTCAAAGTTAGAAATAAAATTAACAATTTAAATAAAATTTATTTTCAAAGTTAAAAATTTTACAAAATAATTTTCTATGTTTTTAACTATTTTTCTTTTGAAAAATCAATGAAGACAATGGGCCACCATACTCAAGTACTTTCTCATAACTTGTCATCGAAACTCAAAAAGTGTTTAAGATTGTGAACATCGGAGACGTAATTAAAACTTTATGAAGAGTGTTTTCAATCTATCTT
Source organism: Haliclystus inabai (assembly GCA_025505365.1). NCBI lineage: Eukaryota > Metazoa > Cnidaria > Staurozoa > Stauromedusae > Haliclystidae > Haliclystus > Haliclystus inabai. The sequence goes on along the minus strand of JANVCG010019146.1, from coordinate 3,089 downwards.
GATGTGTGGTTTATGCCGCATTAATTGTGCCTTTTTCCTTTCAACAAAGAAAGACAAAATACTAATAACAATGTTCTATTGTATACCGTTCCTTTTCAATATACATGACGATATTACCAACGATTAACTGCAGAATAAAATAGTAAGTGTAATGATGAGGTTGCTGTATATTCCACACTGGAAGATATAGCTTTAGCCAAAAACCTTGACATTATTCAAATTTCTAATCAGAAAATGGAAATAATGTATTTACAAGTATGAAATGAAAGAAAATTCAAAGAATCAAATATATACGCATCACCAATTTCAAGGAATCAAGTAACAATTCATAGACTTTTGCTGGAGAAACGTATGGCTAAGTATATTTTGGTTTGCATATATTATAGGCACTGCAGATGTGAATTTAAGGGCAGGAAGAGCTCAGTCTATCACTCCCAATCTGCGATGGTTTTGCAAAAAATAGTAAATTAAAGAGGGTTGCACTGGATCTCATTGCATATTTTTCCATCTATTTGTTAAAACTCTTTTGGAAATTGCTGGTGTCTAATTGAAGACTGTGCTTCAGGTTATCATCTTTCTACATGCCATAAGTCATGCATATCATATATATGGCAGCCGAATAGCATACCAGTACAGTATTACGCATTGTCATTTGCATCAAACATCTAGTATATTCCTTTCTACTCCCTTGGAGGGATTAACCTCGATGTTTTTGAAGACGTCAAGGATCCAGGTATAACGCTTTCATCGAAGTTAAAATCTAGCAAACATGGCTCCGAAATTGCGCATCGGGCATATGGTCACGCATTTGAACTTCTGAAAGTGTTCTGTACAGCTACTATCCAGCACTTGTGAAGGATACAGACAATGTAGATCGTGTAGAATGTTTTTCCGCCCGAAGTATTTATAAAAAATCTTGTATAGAGATCACTTAAGAATTTCTTATTTGGAGTCACTCGAATATCGACTGCTGGGTTTTGGCATGTACATGTGTTACAAAATCATTTACCAGCTTATTGCCATAGATATTAAAACAATTTTTCACATTGGATGTAAATCGATGCTATATACGTGGACACTCCAAAAACTTAATCATTCAACCCTCAACACAACCTGTCAGTCTTGTAATTTTTTTTCATTTCATGTTGTGAATATTTTGAGCCACTTACGTGAGTTCGCTTTATGCTCATCTTCTCTAGCTGTATGTAAACATAGTTTGAGCTCAATAAGTTTAGCCAAATTTCGTAAATGCTTCCAAATGTCATTTTCAAAGTTTTCTTGTAATCGTCAGCTGGTATATTCATAAATTACCTAATTCATACATAATGTATAAAACAGACAACGGAAAAGAGGAAATTATGGAGATAGAGGAAAATTAATAGTTATGCTGGATTTTCTTGCGTCATGGCGTAAAGTGGTTGATATAGTAAATTGGTTGATCTACCAATTAATGTTTATCACTTGATGGTATGTTCGCAAACGTATACCTGCAGGATACCATAATTTAACGACGTTTTCTCATTATGCTTTCAATTTATTGTTAATATAGTTTTCATTTACTCGAGCAATAAGCAATATTATGTGCAACCAGATTGCTGCAAGTAACTTTTTATTAAATGAGAAGTTGGATATTAAACTCAGACACATATCAAAGTCTATGCGTACAAAGTATAGGAAACAATTTTTCAATCCATTAATGTTATTACACATTATTAGGTTCCACTGAATATAAAGCATTTGCTCATGTGATATGGATAATGAATGACTCTTAAAAATTGTGTTTTGATTGTTACGTTCAAGATATAAAAGCTAGTCAAAGAAAATAAGTTGATTCAGTCCCACGAGCTCTGAATTAGTAACCATTCGACTTTCAAAAAGATTGTGTTACAGAAAAATAGGTAAACCTTTTCCTCATCTGTCGTCAAATGCTACAGTTATTCCTACTGTGAAACTCAGAAAAAATTTCATTACGCTGTTCTAGAATAATTCAAGATGCTGATGAGATCTACACTTGACGATTGACCCTTTCAACGATAAACAATGAAAAACAGCGCCATGCACACTATGTTTATCTTCTTTATTTCCCCCTGTTTAAGTTGCAATTTCCTAGGAGTTTCCTCTGAAATTATTTTAGGTAGATTTCTGCATGTATAGCATTTGTTGTGTGCATTGTCATTCGCTTTGTTCTGGACCTAGAATTGACTAAGAATACTAAATAATAGCCTCAACTATCCAAACAATATAAAATACTAATATCTATTCCTTGCATTAGAATTGAGTTTGGAAAAAAGAAATAAAAAGTCATGTAACATTTTTTTAAAGACAATCGGATCACTACCATGGGATATGGGTACTTCCATTCTGCTCCAATGGGGTATGCGAGCATAAAAATTCCCCCATACTCTCAAGCTACACATTTGTATCTCAAAGAAGACAGCTCATTGCACAAAATCCCAGAAATATAGACGTTTTGACTTCAACATTATGACCTTCTAGCTCGATTAAGGCCTCTTGTCAACTCACCGTTTGCACTTCATTTAGAGTGCCTCATTTTGTGTTTCACAGCGGAATAGTGCTAAATCAAATTAGGGAGCCGTGGCAACATAATCATTGCCTGCGCAATAACTGTGTGACATTTTGTCTTTATAGCTACTTTCATTCTCAACAAACACGCTTACAAGCTACCTAATAAACATTGAAACAAATTGTTAATGTGGGACTCAATTCAAAAAGCAACTTTTGGTATATGATAGAACTCAACTCACTGATGATCATGGTGCTATTTTGTTTTTGATTTGGAAACTCCTTCTTGGTGAAAATCGCCCTCAAAGGGTAATTTTGGCCAAATGTCACTGAAAATGAAAAGGGACTGGAAGCCACAAATATGACGTCAAACCAACAACGATCAACGTTTTGGTAACAGAAGTCTGACTGTGTTTATCACGCGATAAAAAGCTTAGAAAGCTGTATCTCAGGAACGGCGAAACATTTTTCATCTTTTCGAAATCTATATAAGAGAAGGCAATAAGCTTAAATAGCTCTTTTGCACAATTTCTACTAATTTAGTAAATTTAATGAAAATGAGGGAA
>JANVCG010019040.1:0-12605 GCA_025505365.1 Haliclystus inabai | reverse complement strand
AATGCATTTCTAATGCATTTTCATCATCTTAGTCTAATTTGAAGTGCTTTTGTTGAAAAATGTGAAAAGACAAAAAAGCTATTTTTTGATCATTTTTCACAAAAAAAGGTGTTTTCAAGCATCTTCATAAACAAACATTGATTCACCGTTTTTGATAGTTTTAACACATAATTAGTCAAAATAATGCATTTCTAATGCTTTTTCAACATCTTGGCGTAATTTGAATTGTTGTTGTTGAAAAATGTGAAAAAGGAAGAAAGCTGTTTTTTATCATTATTTACCACAAAGCTGTTTTGGGCATTTTAATCAAAAGACACTGTTTCACCTTTTTGATAGTTTTAAAATCTTATTCGTCAAAATAATGCATTTCCAATGCTTCTTCATCATCTTAGTCTAAATTGAAGTGTTTTTGTTGAATGCTTTTCTAGTGCATTTATTTTCATTTTATTAATCCATTTTAGAGTGTTTTTTGTGAGATAATATAAAAATGAGCAAAAAGGCTGTTTTTAGGCATTTTTCACAAAAAAAACTTTTTTTCATGATTTTTACACATAAATACTCAAAATTATGCTTTTCTCATGCTTTTTCATCTTGGTAATCAAATTTGAAGCGTTTTTTCAAAAAAAATGTATAAGTAGAAAAAAGCTACTTTTCAATCATTGTTCACCCAGAAGAGCTGTTTTCAAGCATTATTCACCAAAAACATTGTTTTTCTACTTTTGCATGATTTCAATTCATATATTGTTAAAATAAGGCTTTGTTAATGCTTTTTCATCTTAATAATCACATTCAAAGCGTTTTGTGAAAAAATGTGAGAAGAATCTAAAAGGTTTTTTATGCATTTTTCACCAAAATAGCTGTTTTTTCGCATTTTCACCAAAAAACACCGTTTCACTTGTTTTTGATGATTATAACACTCAAGTACTTAAAATACTCAACTTCCAATGCTTGTTCATCTTAGTAATCACACTTAATATGTTTTTGTGAAAAATGTAATAGTAGCAAAATGATGCTTTTTATGCATTTTTCACCCAAAAAACTCAGTTTTCTTGTTTTTGATGATTTTAACACATAAATACTCAACATACTGCACATCTAATGCTTTTTCATCCTACTCATCACATTTAAAGTGTTTTTGTGAGAAAATGTAAAAGTAGCAAAAAGCTGTTTTTGAGCATATATTACCCAAAAAAGCTGTTTTGAAGCATTTTTCATCCAAAACACTGTTTGGTCTATTTTACAATGATTTCAACACATCAACACTTAAAATTATGCTTTTCTAATTCTTTTCATCTTATTTATCGCATTTGTAAACTTTTTTGTGAATAAATGTGAAAAGAAGCAAATGCTATTTGTTAGCATTATTGATCCAAAATGACTGTTTTTAAGCATTTTTCACCAAAACACTGTTTTTCTAGTTTTTCATGATTTCAACAAATAAATACTCAAAATAATGTTTTTCTAATGCTTTTTCAGCATTATAATCCATTAAAATTTTTTTTTGAGAAAATGTAAAAGTTAGTGATAAAGCTGTTTTTATGCATTTTTTTAAAAAAAATCCTTTTTTCTAGTTTTTTTCTAGTTTCAATACTTAATACTCAAAATATTGCATGTCTGATGCTTTTTATCTGATTTCACCTGTTTTCAAAGTGTTTTCGGCTGTTTTTTAAGCATTTTTCACCAAAATAGCTGTTTTCAAACATTTTTCACCAAAAAAACATTTTTTTTACTTGTTTTTGATTATTTTAACGTATAAATACTTAAAGTACTGCTACTCTTATGCTCTTCCATCCTAATAATCGTATTCAAAGTGTTTTTGTGAAAAATTGTAAAATGTAGGAAAAAGCTGTTTTTCAATCATTTTGCACCAAAATAGCTGTTTTTAAGCATTAGTTTCACCAAAAAACACTGTTTCACTTGCTTTTTATGATTTTAAGACAAGAATACACAAATTATGTGCATTTCTAATGCTTTTTCATCATATTATCAAATTTAGAGTGTTTTTGTGAAAAATTGTAAAAAGTAGCAATAAATTAAAGGCTGTTTTCGACCATTTTTCCCCCCAAAATGCTGTTTTCAAGTATCTTTCACTATAGAACGCTTTTTTTCTAGCGTTGCATGATTTCAACACATAAATTATCAACATACTGCTTTTTTAATGCTTTTTCATCTTATTAATCCATTTCAAAGTGTTTTTGTGATAAAATGTAAAATTTACCAAAAAAGCTGATTTTTGTTTCACAAAAAACACTTTTTTTTCTAATTTTTTTTTATGATTTCAACACATAAATACTCAAAATATAGAATTTTTAATGCTTTTTCATCTTGGTAATCACATTTAAAATTGTTCTTGTCAAAAATTTCAAAAGTAGGAAAAAGGTGTTTTTCAAGCATTTTTCACAAAAAAAAGACACTGTTTTACTTGCTGATAGTTTACTTGCTTTTACAGGTTTGATTTTGTGCCCATGACCTATGACTATGTACCTATTTGTTTTATTTCTATTTAACGTTAGTTTTGTATCTATTGTTTTAATTTTGTTTTCTATGTAAATGTGTTGATTAAAATAGCCTATAAATATATTTGTAAATAAAAAATTATTTCTTTGACCTGAAGATGACATCATGAATAATTTCGAAACGTTGTCTATAACTACTTGTAGTTTTTTGTCGCTATCCTTTATCTTGAAATAACGTTAGTTTATCGTCACAAAACCAGTCTGATAGTAGTTCTAAATCTGATGGTAAATATTGTGGTGTTTTATTCAATTTTCTGTTAGCTATTTACAAAAGTGTGTCATCAGCATATAAATCAAGTTTTTAATTAGGTACAGTACAGCATTAGAAATATCATTTATATAAATAAGGAAAAGGAATGGCCCGAGGATTGATCCTTGAAGAACACCATATTTTATTGTACCTACGTTGGAATTTACATTATTTATACTTAGAATTTATTTCCTACCTATTAAAATACGACCTAAAAAATTTAAGCTATTTTCATCGCTACCATATAGTTTTAATTTATCTAATAATATTTGAAAATCTACTGAATCGAATGCTTTTTTCAAGTCTATCTAATTGCACCTATTGTATTATCGTTAGAAATATTCTCAAAACAAAATTCCGAGAAATGTAGAATGCTTCTATTTGTCGAATGATTTTTTCTAAAGCTGATTGATATTTTGTTAACAAGTAAATGAATAATTAATCGGTAAATAAATATTGATTGAGTTGATTATGTACGATTTTTTTCTAATATTTGAGATAACAGGAAGTACTGACCACTTGCAATGCCTAGAAAATATTTGCTAAATGCGTTCGTTAGCTATGGCTATTTTTTCAGTTGTCAGTTCATCGTTTATGTTTAAAGTATTAATGTCTGCGGGTTTTATTCTATTTGGTAGTATTTCTTTTAAAAATTTCCACATTTGTTTGGGCCCCCTTATTTGTCAATAGATTTTTATGGTAGTAACGTTTTTACAGTTTCTAAAATATGATGTGATTTGATTTCCATATTGTTTAAATAATTTGTAAGAAGTTGGAGATTTGTCGTAATAAATAGTTTGTAATAATTTTCGCGCTTGGTTTTCAACATTTTTGCATGGTCAAACACCTCATAATTAGATGACTGTTATTTCATATATATTCTTGATTTTTTTATCATTCAATGATACACTGTGACTGTGTAGTTTATCTCCTTCACCCATTTGAAGGAGGAAATTATGTCCGAGCGAGGTAAGAAAAATTTTCTGAAGAAGAGTGACCTATAAGCTCCCTATAACTATATTTTGACCATTCTGTCCTGAAATGCTTCCAGCATATCTGACTGTGTGGTTTCAACTGGTACGAAGTGGAGCTGACCTTCAATTGAAGCTCATTGAAACAATTCAATAGTAGCTCACAATAACTATACAATACTCCTAAATTAAAATAGAATTGATAGGTCATAATTTCGCTTGGAAAAGAGAGATAGAGCAGTTTAAAGAGATTGTAAATAGAAACCGTAAGTTTGTGAATAAATTATGATGGTTTACTTGAATTCGTTGTTTGCATGTTACAGTGGTCATCGTCGAATTTTAAATGAGCCGATCCGATATCCTCTTATCCCCATCTGAAACGTTTCCATAGCAACAACCTTCTCGGGATAAATATGAGGCGGAAGTTCTCAGAAAATTGCCTCCCCAGCACAGTTAAGAGGATCTTTGATTGGCTATCATGGCAACTATGTCGCTGTACTCTTCTTAATTTCTAAATTTAGATTTTGTTCACATTTTGAAGACGAAGTATTGGAAGCGCTCATGTTTGCTGAACGAGAACGATGGATCTGAACCGATTTAACTACTGGCTGGGTAGAAGTTGAATTTTGCTCATCACGAAAGTCAAAGCTGTTAGAACAGTATACAGCGCATAATGTTGGAAAGATTTGGACTATATTTTCTGACCCTCGGAGTATTGGTCAACCAATGTTGTAAGTAAATTCTTGTTGTTTCTGCCTTAGCGCCTTCTTGAAACATGCTACTTTTGTCTGGACTGATAAAATGATTGAACTTGTGATGAAATATCGTACACAGTCGTACTTGTGTGTCACAACTCATTGAGTTTCGTTGCTGATTTCATCTTGTGTTGAGAAAGATGCCTTTCTTGGAGCAGGGACAACATTTGTTGTTGTTGTGATTGTAATTCTATGTTGTCTGGACTGAAAACAAAACGACAAAATTAGTCCTTGTAATTCATTCAACCTTGCTAGACTTTAAGTGAATACAGCAAAGGACGGCAACTATCTCAATCTGGCAAATGTAGCCTATGTGATTTTCAAATGTTGATTTCTTATTCAAATCGTTTATCGCGAACCTTTCAAGGTAGAATTACAGTGAGTCAGCTTGCGTTTTTGATTGGCGATTTTAAAATGGTGAACGTTTTAATCCTTGCCAACCTGCGATGGGTTGCACTTAATCCTAAACGACCGACGGGTCGTTGTTACTAAAATGCTTATCTTCTTGGCTCATTTTACATTATCAGTGAAAACGTCAACTTGACACTGAATTCTTCCGCCTCTGAGGTTTTGTTTTGTTTGTCATGATGATCGAGACTGATAAATTCAAGTCTTGATAACAAAATCAGTAGTGCTTATTCACCCCAGGATCTGCCAGTAAAAGTCAATGGTGCTCAACTCTCTGTTGCTAATTGTTGAATGTGAAGCTATCGATTTTCTCTGTGTGCTTGTAATATGATTCTTCAATTTTGTTGCTAAGGAAATCATTTCTGTTTTTAATCTTGGGATTGTATTTTATGTCATTAATCATTTAAAGTGGATGGTGCTCATCATTGGATGAGCCAATTGTCAAGCTGGGCTCATTTTAAGAACAGAGCATCAGGGTAGTCATCTGGTGGTTGAAATACAAGAGCTTCTTAGAGTACTTCAAGATGATTAAATAGTTCATGCACCATTCATATGTGCTGTATTAACATGAATGCTGTCGGATGATCCATACTTTGAAAGCAGCTGCAGACAGCAAGTGCAGAAACTGCCTTTTGCAATAAATACCTTAATCGACTGTTTTATGATTGATTTCAACCAAAAGTCACAAATATTTCACATGCTTCTAAACAAACAAATATGGTTGTCCAAAGGATCAAGGATGTTAAGCAGAATGTGACCACTAGCAATAACATTACGCTTACTGTTGTGGTAAGCTTAACATTACTTGATGGGCAACCACTTCAGGAGGCTGGCATGGTCACATCATTCTAAAATCAAAAGTTTCATACAGTGATAGTCATCAACAGAACAAATGCAACGCTGCAGTAAATTGAGGTCAAAACGCATCAATTCAAACTATTTACACAGTAAACTGAATTTATTTGATCAATACAGTAGAAACTGCTTATAACGCCACCCCTGGGGAATCCATAAAAAGTTTGTTATAAGCGATGTGCCGTTATAGCCGATATTACTCGATAACAATAGAACAATAGAAATTCAGGTCTTTTTTGGTATCTGTTTAACGGTTTCCGAAAAAATACTTGAGAATAGACAACGTATAAATACCAAGTCAGAAAATGCAATATCATCTACAGCGATTAATACATTTTATAAATTTAAGAGAAAGAAGTATAAGTGTATGAGGTCTGACGAAGAACCAGAAAAATATCAAGTTTCACTAAATGCAGGAATCCATGCTTTGGCCATTGATCTGTTTAAAATATTTGTAATATAGAAAATAGCAAAAGTCAATGTTCTTTCCACTCAATAAACTCCACACTAGAAAATTAAAGTGCCTGTCGGCCATGTTGCCATGAGGTTTGCAGTTTTGTGTTTATACGAGGCTATCGCATGATGTCGCAATTTCTGATGAAAAATGTTGAAGTTGACCAGGGGAGATACTAGATACTTTTGTTTTTATTTTCCAAATTTTTAAAGGCCGAAAGAGCCATTCTAACTGAATGGCCCTACACAGTCTATTTTGTTTTTCTGCAGACACCAAAAGCTCTGTAAAACAACTCATGTTTTCCCGCCGTTTTCCGAACCTGGGTTTTCATCGGGTCAATTCTGCCTTGGAAATAAAAACAAAAATATCTCCCCCTGATTAGCTTCAAACCAAGTCTAAAAATAGTAACAATCGAACGCTCATTTCGCCACTTCTTGAACCCCAACCCATAGAAAAAGTGATTGATTTACGGTAAATTCATCGTCAAAACTGTGAATTTTAATAACTATACATTGGTTTTGTGAATTAATTATTCATACAATGATGTTCTTCTTGACTTGAAGATGGTAAGTATGGTTTATTCGGTCGATTTTGATACAGGTAAGATAAAGTATTAGCCTATTTAAAACTCTCAAAATCAAGGTTTTGAGTTAGACTATCTTGGTTCTAATTATAATATCTTGGTAGCAGCAATAACATATATTGGTCAGTAGCTTTTATACTCAATTACTTAAATAAATAACTCAAAAGTAAGGATTACTTTAATCTGTTACCAAGTAACAGATTACTCACAGCCCTGATTAATGGTGATGATGATAATAATGATGAAATATACTTAGATTTGTAGGGTTCGATAAAGTAGCAATCCAGTGATCCCAGATCGCGGAAGGCTGAGTCAAATCTGAAGGCAAAGAAAGGGCAGGATATAATTTGCTAAAGATTCTAATTAATTATAAAGAATGTTTATTGATCTGCAAATTCACAAAGGGTGTTTTAGAATTCTCCGATTGATTATAAGTCCATTTATTCATAACTTTTTCTTTTTCGGCTATTTTCAATTTCAGTGGTTCGTTATGTTCTTTGTCTGTGTTGAAATAAAAAATCCTGAAGTTTAATTTAGCTTTGAGCTGCAGCCAGTGCACACAGCGTAAACCTAGATTTCCATGACGGCCATGTTTCATTTACCCTGGTTCTGATCTACTGTACTCATTCAAATTTCTGTTTTGGTTATTGTAGACACATTCTCATTTAATCAAGATTCTCCAGCCCGAATGGTTGTTGGCAGAACAGAGAATTCTGTAACATTCAAATGGGGCTACGAAATTAAAGATGCCAAGCAATTAGTCCAGATTGCATGTGGCTATTGGAATGGATCATTGATAGACGTTGTTGCACAGCTGCAAGCACCTGCACAAGTTTTTAGCTTGCCAGAGAAACAACCAGATCCAACAATGGAAGGGCGTGTTAAGTTAGATCCATCAAAGGGAGGTTTTGTCATCAAAGATCTGAAGTTTACTGATGAAAAAGTGTATGCATGTCGCATGGTGCACTTGGCAGGAACAGGAGCCAGTGTTGTATTTTCTACCAATAGTTCACTCATAGTTGAAGGTTAGTAATCATGTTCTACTGCTTATTACCATTTGAGCTTCGCGTATCGTAATTATTTCAAATCATCAACACTTTTCTGGGCACATGGTAATGCAAACCTAACAATGAACACCATGGTATTCCCAGATACCATAACGTGGTCATCCATAGTATAAGTACATGGTAAATGTTGAAGCATTTAACCCCTTCCTCAATGCATGCAGATGTACTTGTCTTAATGCTCCCCTCTACATACCAGTACATACTCAATTTTCAACTTCTTCCAGGGGATAATTTAATTGAAAACTAGATTAGCAAATCCTTTAGACCATAGAAAATAGTCCTTTTCAAAATTGGAGAAATCAACTAAGATGTATTGATCATAACTTGAGATTGGAGAGAATCGCTAGGTTTAGGCTAGATTTTTCTATCTAGTACTTGGGCCAACCAACACTTTGCATAACACAATGTTTCTGAGTTGAGAAAAAAGTAACAAAATATTGTAACAAAGTTCTTCTACAATCTTAAGTCCAAACACTTTTCCAGAAACAACAAGAAGTCAAACTGGTTAACATTGGTTGATCATTCAATCAGCAAGGCAAAGAGTTCTCAACTATCCACCTCCAGATTGCCAAAACTGCTCATGTATAGGCTATAGGGTTGCTTTCATTGGAAAGTTTCAAAAATGCATTCAAAAATTATTTTGGAAATCTTAGGCTTTTTCTAAGTTATTGCTTCAGGCCTAAAATAATAGATGCGGCCCTAACCTCATTGCTATTCTAACAAAAGAGTTGCAGTTTAAATTTTGGTTTGAGAATGTGAACTCTGATAGTAGATGATATATTTTATAGCATTTATTTTATTGCTGTGTGAGCTAGTCTTAAATCCTTGTATTTTGTACAATAAATGAAAATTGTCCAGTTTGACCAGATATATTGTACTTCAAACAGCAACATTTATACAAGTAACATGCCTTCAAAATAAATTTTGCGCGTATATGAAGAGAAACGTTGGTGAAAATACCATGTTTCTACACAATCAGCAAACTCGCACAGCGGAAAACTCTACCACGCAGTGAAGTTGCACCAAATAGCAATATTTTGACTGAACCAATCACGGCTGATCTAAGTCTTTCCCAACCAATCACTGATTGATCGCAGTAAGAAATACCTTCTAAATTACATTGTTCAAGTTCATGTGAAATATAGAGTACAAATTTTCAATCATCATCTGGGAAGTGTTCGACTACTGACATGCAATGATGCTATTGTTTTGTGAAAAAGCTCCAAATCATGTGTTCAAAAATTGTTTAATAGAATGTTGAAATAAGCTGCTTTCAGAACGAACACCGATGTTCGGTACGAATTGGTCACAATTTATTAGTTGGTTGCAACCCTACCGCGCTGTTCAAGGATTCCAGTCTGGTGTGCCACTGTAATAATCAAAATGTAACAAACTTCTTGAAAACAAGGTTTGCACAGTAAAAACCCCTGCCGTAATATCTCATGGATCGTTAACGTCTCCACATTTTTTTGTGCTTTTTCGTATTGTTTCTGCTTCTCTAGAGTAGGAATTACTTTCTAAAGAACTCTAGAATTCAGAAGCCTTTCTCTTGCTCACACTGCACTATCTACTACACTGATTGCACAATGTTTCACAAAAATTTACATTACGCGGCTTCTGCTTGCCAAGACTTTGGATAGAGTATGCTTCGGATTCCACAGGTTTATCCGTTTGTTTTATTTCAGCTTCTTCTCCTAGCAAAGAAGTGGTGATTTCTAATGAGTATTATCAATTGATTATCAATTGATATCAGGTGATTAAGGCTTGTTATCCATTTTGGAAATAAAAAATAATAAAATTTTTGTTGCCTCTCTTTCATTTAATAAAACCTCAATCCTAATCAATTTCATTAAAAAGAGGAATCTCGCAATTTAAATGCGAAATTTTGTGCGATGCGATGGCTTCAAGTTAATCACCCCATGGCTCTTCAGTAAAAAGTTTCAGCAATGAAAGAAATACTACAAAGTGTATCTGAATATCAACTTTACATTACAGTTTATAAATATCAAACAAACTACCCCACAATGCTCCAAGGAAGCAAAAGCCCCAAAGTTTTACAATAACATGATGCGACTATATCCTACTTTTTATTCGAACAAAATAGGAACTAGATATTAAAAACTTTTTTGATAATCACTGAAAATGTTTGTTAAAATCAAATTTATGAATGTTGAGTAAATCAAGGGTGAGAGGAAATTTGCAAACTCCTTTTTTCACCTCTTCTTCTACACAAACAAAACAATACAAAAGTGTTCAAAATTTCGAGTCAAAATCCTAAGTTTTTGTTTCAACTCTTTCATTACCAGGAGCCACTGTCAGTGGCTCTCAGATTGTCCCATCTGGCCCAGGAGCCACTGACAGTGGCTCTTCCCTCTTTTGTCTCTAATACATGCATAGGTCAGAATAATTTAGTTTCAACCTATGAAATTTGTTGCTTGATAATAGTTTATGCAATTTATGAAAAAAAAACGAAAAAATTCTGACATAAATTACCGAAAATATGGCCCTTTCTGTTCACGTTGTATCATTTTCATAAACGTTGGTTGTATGAAATGTAATTCAGCTTAACAATCGGATGGATATTATAGTTTTTATAGTTCTAAAGCTTTTATCATTTGTTTAGACCAAAGAAATTAGATTTGGCAAGAAAATTTGAGGAGAAAGGAAGCGCTGATGAAATCAGCTGATCAAATAACAAACGTAGCGACTCAAAGATAAAAAGGCCTTACAAACAGGGCAGAAACCGTTATAATTTCAATCAAAATGTTTTTTGTTTTGTTTTACATCAAATGCAATATGTGAAAGGCTTGATAAGATATTATATCCGTTTTATTGAATCAAAACTGTATGAATTTGTCAAAAATATTGGCACAACTGAAATCGCGGTGAAAGCTTCGAATGAATTAATTCTCATTTTTAGAATCCTAAATCAAGCGATCCTTTTATTTTCCATAATTTATTATCTTTATGATATGTTGAGAGTCTATTATTTACTTAATTTAAGTTCTGTTTTGATTTAGAACTGTTTTCAGACCATTGTTTGGTAAAAGAGCATTGATAAAAGGAAACCTAAGTTAGTAAACAAATCTCAAACCGCAAAATTTGAGCATAAGTAGCCCGCGCATACAGTTAATATTACAATCACCAGAAAGGCCACAAAATAGGCTTCAAAATAATATTAACATTTTCTAGTTGATATTGATGAGTCAAAAGATATTTATGATAGAATTTGCTTCACGAAAAGTTCAATGCGGCTTCGACCGCAAATTTGGATTTTGGAAGGCAAAAACTTTCATCGGACCCTGCATAAGGCTTAACATCGTCCTGAAGAGCAAAATTATCACACAAAGTGTTATTTTCCATTTAATTGCTTTTGTAGGCGGTTTGACTTTTTGAGCCAAAATAGAATAAAATCTCAAAAATACTTGATACGTCACCAAATCGAATTCAAATTGTAAAACAGAACTTGAACTAGTACGCGTCTCATTGCACATGTTTTATCAGCCAGTTTGAAATTTTATAATTTTTGCTACATTATATCATTTGCTAATAGTCCGTGGTTTTGCTCCATATTAATTGAAATGTTTAATGCTCAGTGCGCTATTTGTTTTTAAATTGTATACTGAAGGTGCTGTCATGTTTTGGTTCTCGTAGAATGGCTTGGACAGAATATACTCCAGTGACCATCTTGTTCTTAGAACACTCTACCAATTTACTTGTTCAATATCATTTGTAAACAAAGCCCCACTTCACTTTATATCTTCCTCGCTGCCACTTTTTATTACAAACTTGCTTATGATCACATATTTCAAAATCTATTATCTCAGTAAGCAAAGGATTGTTGATTTAGTTGTCCAATCAGTCTTACTTTTGTGTCAATTTTCGAGATATGATTGCACATGAATGCTATTGCTTTCAAATGAATCGTCTTATCCTAAACACATCGAGGAATAACATGTGAATGCTTTTATGGTCAAAAGGAATAGCTAATCTGTAGCTTGTTCTTATATTTTAGCTGTTCAAATTTGTAATCAGAACTTTAAGGGTATTTTTTTTTATTCTTATAGGGTAGCTCCAACAGACCCTAAGCAATTACGAAACTTGACTACAAGGCCACATTGAAGTGGTTTAGTAATCACACCAATTTGTAACATCATTTTAACAAAAACATTATTTTCAAACAGTTATTTGCCGCTTTTAAATTGTTAGTTTAATTCATTCAAAGTGTGTGTTGTACTCTCAAAAGTTTGGTACAGTGAATATAGGTTATAATGTTATAATTTAGACCAAAGAAAAAATGACGTCCAATTCGATTAACATATTAGCCGATCAGAGGAAACAATAGAACAACTAGCAAAGGGCATAATTTAGCATGAATCACATTCTTTGAAAATGGCTGACAAAATAAAGTGTGTCTGAATCAAAAGCAAGGGACCGTTCTGTTGTAAATACAACAAGAAATTGGTATCCAGAATCAGCATACATAAAAGTAGAATTTGTGAAAAAATTTTCCACAGTCAACTGACCTATCAAACTGCTATTGTAAAACGCAAGAAATTTGAATGCTGATCAAGTGATTTGATTGGCAAGTTCCCGTGTTTGGATCACTCAAGCCAAAGCAGTAAACTTGCTCTCAATATCCCACGTGCAAGGATCAGAGAACCCAAACACAGTGTTGTAAATACTCGTTACTAAAGTAACGCGTTACTTGGTACTCGTTACTTTTGAAGTAATTTCAGAGTAATT
>JANVCG010018818.1:0-12609 GCA_025505365.1 Haliclystus inabai | reverse complement strand
ATTCAAGTAGTATCTGGGTGAAGTATTTTATAATATTGCATTTTGAAATTCTCGATTGTAAATGCTTTTCGATTGATGGAAGTACGATAAAAAATATGAAATCTAAATTCTTGGACAGTAAACCATGGACTTCTTTTTTCATGCTTTATAGATAACCTACATGACAAGTAAATTGTATAATTTATCTCGATGTTCTTTGGGTTTCTTCCAACTCTTCCTCGCATTGTCTTCTAATTTTTGTTCTGCGATTTTGAAACCATGTTTTAACTTGTCTTTCTGTTAATTGCAATTCGGATGCCACTACTCGACGCTCGTCAGTCGTAAGATAATGCTTTTGTAGAAATAAAGATTCCAAATTTTCGATTTGATGATTCTTGAATGCTTGTCTTTGTCTCTTTGTTTTTGGTGGTGCACGACTTTGATAAGGGTGGCCCACTCTTCTTCTTGGCCTAAAAACCCCACCTCCTGTTAAATAAAAGTTGTCCGAATTAATTTAGTAAACATTTTTAATGCAGTCGACGTGTTTGGTTGAAATAAGAGTTAACATGTTTAATGTAGAATAGAGAAATATATTAATCTTATAATTGGAAATCAAGATTAGAAATCAGAGGATTCGATCGTAACAACATCAAATTTTACACATCGTAGAATGCACTGAAAGCACTTTAAGTCCAAGGATTTTGAATTAGACGTTGTCATCCTAGGTTTATTTGTAAAAAGAATCGTAAGAAAAATAAAAAAAGAATAAAAAAACGCATTTTCGTATTGTTGCCAACAGTGCAATGCAATCCTCGGACAGTTGGATGATATATAAACAATTCCAAATTTATTTCATCGATTACCTCGCATCCAATGCAAGGAATGTTATCTATGAGATATTTTTCTATGAACTGAATGTTGATTTTGCTTATTTTTATCACATACAACACTTTGTCGACTACAATCAACTCGAACTGAAATGTATATTTCCTACTACCACAGAACTAAAATGTATAGGCCCTATAGATTAAAAATATGCTTGGTTGATTGTTTTATTCATGCTCCGGTAAAACGGAGGGACATTAGCAAACAGTAGCCCTGATTCAGAAATGAAAGACTTCTTCGAAACAGCTGGTTCCTTCTTTCTGATCGTTCTCAGACGGAGATATTCACCCAGAAGTTTATTTATTATTGCTGAGCTCGAGTTTCCAGCTAAACTTTACTGCCATGCCTGCCTTGAAAATTTCTCTAAAGTATAATAAAATACATACCGATGGGTAATGTCTGCACTTGAGTTGCTTCAAGAGTTGCTATCGACTGTTCATTTCCAATTCGATCTGAGAACGGTACATAATTTAAAGCTGCATCATGGTATATTATTGGCTTATTGAAACCATTGAACAATTCTTTGCCTCTAGCTAACATGTGTTCTGTCTTATCTGAAATTTGTTTTTCGCTGTTGGAATTTATGCATTTGCATTTTCTATTACCAAGAATAAAGTCTATAGAAAAAGATATTTGAGAAGATGCGATACACGTTTTGCAAATACCATGGCTAGAGGCATGCATTCCTTCTTTAATTATAAGTCGATCTTCAATTCAAAGAGATCATTCTTCAACCGAAGTCGTTTACGAAAATGTTCAAATTCTTTTGCTCAAAAATACAATGCTAACATAAATGTAGCGCTGCTCACGTCATCTGTACCTCTCCAAGAAATATCCAACTCGTGTCCAGATAAGTTATACAGGCGCTTTCAAAATTATCCGTTGCCTTTTTTGTGTTACGCTCTGCTCGGATTATCATAGTAAGGCTGTACTGCATACAGTTTCACTAGAAACATTCTGCGAGTCATAGACCTTCAACAATGGTAAAGTACTCTGATTGGTTAAAGAATCTCTCCCGTGACGTGACCTACCTCGAGTCCCGTATGTTATAAAAATGTAGAAAATACTGCATTTACGTATATCATGTAGTAATATATACTTGAGAAGAAAATTGGTTATTTTTGTGAAAAATATACGCCTGCCAATGCATAATCGTTATTGTTTACTAATAGTTTGTCTGTGAATAGTCACTTTTCTTGGGCCAGCGTGCTAGCTTTATTGTCCCGATAAAGCGATAATATTCCCCTTTGACAGCGTTTCATTACTTGATAATATCTACACCACAAATGGTTTGTCATTTAATAACACTATAACTGTTTTACTGATAATCCAAATTAATTTAGTTACGAAATTGTGTTCTGTGACCAAATATAATTTGTGGCTTTTTTCGATGCTTTGTTGCACAATACACTTGCGATAACCTCAAAAAAGATATGAAATATTATGTGTGTGAAACACGGGTACTAAACACAGAATCGACAGAAAAGTTTTTGACATATCCATCAAATTAATAGTCTACCAGCCAGGGCGTGGGAATCTTAGGGGTCTGTAAAATTATCACAGAAAATCGACAAAAATGAGAAAGGGGTAGCCTACATCGATGGAAGTAAAACTGCGGAGTGATTTTCACCACAGAAAGTCTTTCAAGATTGTAATTTGTAAATAACATCACAAATTAGCTCACGCCAAATACAATATATATTGCTAATTAAATGTCACTCAAGGGTCTGCTCTCTGCACACCGATTACATAAAATGCTCACTATTGCATAAAATTAATATTTTCAAAGTAAATTCCCCCTTTTAAAATCTTGCAATTTTAAATTGCATATATCGAAAACAGGAAATCTGTTATCAGCTTTTCGATGAAATTGTACAAACTATTAATTGGAAATTGTCAGATTTAAAAAATTATTAACCACATCGAGCTTAATTGAACAATGTAAGATTTCCGATTTTTTACGCCTGGCTGAGATAACTTATCTAAATTATTACCATGCTGCGCAGAGAATGTACACTATCCAAAACATGTCTTGGATTAAAAGTACGAGGATTGAAATTGGAAATTAATTGGCCTACAAAATTAATACGTTTATCTTTGGTAGCCATCAGATATTGGTTATACTAAAGCTACCTGAAGTACGACTTTAAAAGTAGCAAAATAACTGCATATTTACTTTCAAGTCTTTTATCAGAATTCAAGTGAAGCTTTTAAAGGCATGGGACAAACGATTTCCTAAATTATACATTTATATCTCAATCAACGAAAAGGTCAAGTTTGATTGTTCCCGTTCTATCCTTTCAGAGGCTGGCTTCCAACTTTCTTCACATTCAATAAATTTATATTAAAAGTTTCAAAAACTCCTACTTTTACAAATTAAATCAAGCTTTGAAATATAAAAAGGGTACGCTGTGTTTTATTACGCCGCCTAGGATGTTTGGGTTTTGTTTTTCACAGCAGACTAACGCCATTTTGAATCTATACAACCAGCATGAGAAGATAGACATCTAGCAAAATTAATTAAATGCTTTTATGTATAGTATAACACACTGTAAAGAATGTGGTGTTCAACCACGAACAATTGTAAAATGAAATGTTATGAAATTGCTTTTTTTATCTCATCTACTTAAATCGGATTAATTCGCTAACTTTAATAAGGAAGAAATTATTTATTGGAATCGTGTAAACAAGGTGGTTATTTCAATTCAAGTTTGAACATTTCCCAATATTTTTGAATCGTCTACACTATCTCCCGCGATATATATATATATATAATTTTTTCTTCATAATTTTGAAGCCTTTTAAATGTTTTTTCATGATTGGAACATCAATAATCTTTTGCTCTATGAAAGTGTCTCCCGATTAGCGGATGACTCGGATAAATGAAATTTTGCACAGTTGGGCTATTATACAAGCTTTACAAACGAATCATATCAAAATTAATACCGGTATAAATATGAAAGCTGATAACTAAGTGTTCTAAATGATTTAGTATCACCTTTTATACTAACGCAGACTGCTGACGGCGTAATACTTGGCTTTGCAATCGGCATAAGAATAACGATGCGCGATGTATGATATTGAGATCAAAAACAGAAAAAAAGGGTAGAAAATCACAGGACGTCGATCTGAGATCGGCCATTAGTGTGTCTCCGATATGGTATCGGGAATCAAAAAACATATCCAAATTAACATCTATTTGGTTTCAAGGAAATTTGGTCAAATGTAGTTTTCAAATGTCAGACAGATTGCTAGGAGATTGAGTTCAGTACAAATGTTTCAAACTTTCCTATACATAACTCTCAAGTGAAAAGGTTGATTGTTATTCTCTGAGATGCAGCAGACCCACTAGCTTATGGTCATAATCACTTGTTGAAATAAAAATACTTGTATCACTTGTGGTGTTTATGCGGAGGCTACAGATGGGTTTGATCCTCATCTGTCAGCAGCATAATCTGCATTTGGTCAGTTACAAGCAATTTGAACTTTACGGTGGCGGATCAAGGTCCGTACACGAAATAGCTGATTTTAAAAACAGTTATTTTATCTGATCTCAAGAGTTCTAGTGTGCAATGAGATAACCAATGACATTTCCTTGAAGTAAAAAAGCTGTCTAAAACCAGCCCTGTAATAGTTTGATATGACACATGCTGGTCTACAGTATACCTATTGCCACTTCCCAAAAGGAATTTACCATATTCCTTAAATTTCTATCTACCACCTAACAAACAAGTGTTGATGATCAAACGATACAGATCAGTTTAACATTTTATTTACATCAAAGAAATTTTTTCAAATTTCTCATCACTACAATTAATCACCCATTATTGTTAACGTTTTTTATGTGTTTGCCTCTTAGGTAAATACTGAAGTATCATCTTAAAAAACAACATGGATGGTATGGATGAACCTCACTCTCCTCTACACATCATCATCGCTTCAAAATGTATCATGATATTAATCCTTCTATCTATATTTGGTAATTTATTGGTTTGCCTCGCTGTTTATCATAGTCGAAATCTACAATCTCAAGTCAATTATTTTGTTGTATCCTTAGCAATATCTGATATACTCGTTGCTGTATTTTCAATGCCAATATGGTTGACGTTTGAAATTACACAATTTAAGAATTTACCAACCCCAGTAGATGTTCCTGCATTAGTTAAAGGATGGACATTTATAGATATTTTATGTGGTGTTAGCTCAATTTGTAATCTGACAGCTATTAGTTTTGAACGCTTTTGGTCAATTTATTCCCCGTTATCACATCGAAGATTTATGTCCGCTTCGTGTATGGCTTGGCCAATGGCTATTGTATGGATGTACGCACTTGTTGTTTCGTTTTGTTATTTACTTGGTTGGCAATGGAAATATAATACTGTCCTCACTGCGATTTCAGGCTTCTTTTTCCCACTTTGTTTGATCGTATTGGCATATCTTGGTGTGTGCTGTATTTTAATACGAGGCAAAAAGGGAGATCGAGGTCATGTCATATCAAGATATGATAATCGCCGTATAAATATCACAGTAATTGTAATAATCGCTGCATTTGTATTATGTTGGGGTCCATTTTTTGTCGTTTCAATTCTTGGACATTATCATATTCCATCAAGGGCATTTTTCCAGGATAATAAATGGATTGTGTCGATGGTAAAATGGCTGCATTATTTAAATTCATGTATTAATCCATTCATTTATGGTATATGTAACTCACAATATAAAGAAGCTTTCAAAATTGTTTTACGTCGCCTCTGTTTAAGCCGATGCTTTAGCCATTATGATGATTACACCAATGGCAATGCACGAAATTCAGCAACGACAGAAACACTGGCTTCTGATAAACGTAAAGAATTCGAGTTGAAAGAGATCGGTGATAGCCTCGCTTGCATGGATGCATCTTCGTTCAAATACAAACCTGAAACACGTCATATGGTTACAAATGATTATAATGTTATTCCATCACTTGAACGATCATCTAATGTTTAAAAATTCACAGTATTCACTTTAGCAGATGCATATTGTGGTTGATACATTGCAGTCCAGCAGTCAAGTGAATATATCAATACTAACAGCCAAAGTAAACTATACAATACCTGATTGTTCATCAACCCATTTTATTTAGTCAATAATGTACGATCTGAATATAGAGAGAAGGACAGGGTACAAGCTATTATCAATCCAATGTGTCTGTGAATACTTTTGCTGAAAATGCTACACTGATAAATGGATCTGAAATTTTATGGTGCAGATTCAACATTTGTAATGAACGACACTAAGGGGAGTATCCCGTGACGAGGCATTGGTCGATGATGAAATGATATCAATTGTACAATATACAGCTTATCAAGCATTGCTTGCTTTTCAATATATTCATTCAAAATACATAATTACAGTTAATAATCAAGGGTGAATGCGATTAAATTCACTGAAAGTCTCGTTATATATCAAACAAATACTCAATGAAGTGAATGGGGAGATGCTGTGAGTTTTCCAATTCGTTTCTTGACCTTTATATGGCTGTTTAAAGGTAAAGTGTATAAGATTTCATTTATGCGAAGTCAGTTTTATATCAAAAAGTTATTTAATTTACCATCATAATCAATGTACAGTACGCATAATTGTATAGAGTATATTAAAACTTTTGTTTTCTACTAACAATTTATATGCAAACATTTTTATATATATTTTTATTAAGAAAATTTAAATACCATATCGACTTGCCTTCTTATGAAATCCTGTTCTACCCCAGAACGGTAGGAGGATAGTGAATATTCAGAATTTTATAGATTAGCGGGGAAATCAGGAAAAGAAAACCCTCTCGGAATAGCTCATTCAATCACTAAATGCTCTTTGACTGTTTGTTCTCCTGCTGAACCCGGCATTCGTGCCTGGTAAAGCTATTATCATGCATAATGAGAAATTATTTCAGTGATTTTAAAGTATTGATTTTTAATTTGACTGTGTACCATTTTTCTAGCACTGTAACGTGTATTCAGCCCGACGTGTATTTCTCGAAAAAGCCATTAGTACATGAATGCAGCCAATGCGAATCTCATTGTTTTATTATTCGACAAGGCATTAAACCCGTTGCATCATTTCTACAACTCGAATCTTAAGTTCCTCTAATTCCTTAAGCAAAGTTGAAAGCCAAAAAACTAATTAAAAGTTGAAGTAAAGTTTAAAGATGTTGAATGTACTGCAGACCCTGCAGTTCAGTTGTAATTTAGGCTAACTAGGCAATGAGCCTCGACATGGTTATTTAATACAAAATTAGAATCGAGGTAGTATTGCTTGACGCGGGAAAACATGGCGGAGGAGAAGAAGACAACTGCATCAGATTCTGACAAAGATGATAATAATTCAAGTGATGATGACTTGCAACCAGCTCAATTTTTGTACAATAAGAAATCAGATCATCTTGTCCTAACACCAAGGCGCGGAGTAGCACCAGATAAATCAGATTCACCTATAACACCAGTACTAGACGAGGTCAATGTCGGAGGAAGACAACGTGGGAGAGGACGAGGAAGAGGTAGAGGCCGTGGTACTGGACGTACTAGCAAATATAATATCAACAATCTTTTGAATAGCAAAGAAAATTCTAAACAAAATGAGCAAAATATGAAGGATATGGAGCAAAAACTTGATGGCATTGGGTTGGAAAATGGTGAGGATTTGTTTATATGTTATCTTATGAAATAATAATTGTAAAAGATCAAGAGTAATTAATGTTCTGCTCTTTTTAAAAGCTTAATCTTATATTTTGGTAACTGCTTTTGTAAAATAGAATTCCAATAAAAGGCACTAAGTTATAGTGTTGGGCCAGGCCAGTATGCATAGTACGGCAGGGGCGCCCTGAGTAACATTTTATACCCCCCCCCTCCCGAGATCTCATTGAAAAGTGCCCACTTCTGCGAACTTAGTGCTTTGTCATATTCATTGATAAATCAATCAATTGATTACTAAATCAACAACCAATTCTTCACGTTTAGAATTAAGTTATCAAATTGAATTATATTGTTTTTTCAATAATTATTCACAAGAGAATAAGCCCAAACATCACATTTGTTTTTCCGTAGCTTGAAAGCCATTGACTGACCTCTAATGTGACAGGCTGTCACAATAATTCAAAGCATGATTTGCACCCCTGTTAAAGGTAGAAACTATTAAAAACTCTACTAATATTTGAGTGACACATTTCTCCATGGAAACAGACATTTTGCATTGCTAGAATACTCCATGTCACACAAAAGCCTAGACATTGGCAATGAACCGCTAATTAATTGATTACCTGAACAGACGGGATTTGGGCTGTGCAAGTTTTTATCTCTTATGACTCAGCTATTTGACATCCCATCATTGAGCGGTATTATTTGCAGTGGTGGTTTAGAAATAATACACCACAGTTGTTTTCAGAATATGTCCGAAAACGTTTGCAGAAAGTCATGTCCAGATGGAATCATTTCGAATCTGTAGATGATTTTTCTTCACAATCTATCATGTATTGATGGTATACCTTTTAACTATGGTAATACAACAAAGTGCTATGATTGTAAAATGATAACTTTGAAGTCTAGGCTAGCCTATCAATCATTATTCAACAATAAAAGCCTTGATAAAAGTGGTCTGCCATATTTACATTTATTAACCTTTTTTCATCCCAAAAATTATACAGCAGTGTATGTATGAACATCAGCCTTGTGTCTTTTGAACGCTCTCTTTCGTATCTTGCATGTTTATTGTGTGAAACAGAAAAATGTCCAAGCAAGTCTTGTTTTTCCGATCAAAACTTTGTTAATTGGAAAAACATGAGTTCCATTTGGATTAAAAAGTGATACCAAAAATATTCTCAAAAATCAATTTTTAACTCCAATTTTTGAGAGAAGGGATAGCGCAAAGAAAAAAGATGTTTGAGCTGTAGGAACAGAGTTTGAAAGTTTTTCAGATGAATTAATTATATATTTTTCATATATACACTTTAAATAACTTATGATGGATAGCGTGTTTTGATTATATTTTGTTTTTGTAATTTAGGGGGCATTTTGTCTTTAATTTCCAAAGAAGCCAATGATGCAACAGAGATGTCTGACAATGAAGAAGATAATAGTCAAAATGTATGTAGTTTTCTAATGTCAATTGATAGGTATGCTAGACAATAATGAAAACAATGTGTTAAATAACAAAGAACTGATGATGAACCTCCCACAGTAAGCTCACTATACACTAATTTCAACATTTTAATTGTCAAGGCTTTCAGACAGTTTTCTTTTTAAGCTACACCAGATAACACCAGCTCCTCATTCATAATTTACATATAATACATAACCTTGTCCTGTCTCTTGTCACCATTGAAAATACCACATGCGAATAGATGATTCGGACTTGATTATGTGTGTTATGTGATTTTTATTTATTGGTTTACTCAGGAAGATAAAGATTCCACCAATAACTTTCCTGATGAACCTCCTACATTGACAGTATTCAACATAAATGATCAAGTATTATCTGGCAAAAATTCCCTACTTTCATTACCAAGTTTCTTTTCTTCGTTTCTCAAGTTGAGTGGAAATGAGAATGATTCCGAAGATGAAAGAATCAAAAACACTAATACAGTTATTACAACACTGTTAGTAAATGATTGGCTCTGCACTTGGGATCAAAATGAGTCATTGTCAAATGATGTTTATGAATGGTGTTTTGAACAGTTATGTTTTAATGAGAATGTCACTATTAGTAGACATTGCTATGAATTTCTGATTTCTGCTAATCAATGGAGGAGTTTGGTAAGTAAAGATTGATTGAGTGGTGTAAAGTAGCATTGTAAATTATCACCAATCATTTGCTGATTGGTTAGTAGAGAACGGAATAGGTAACTACTTGTATATGAATGAAGTGTCGCAGCAAATTCAACATAGTAAAATAATTTGTAAGGTGTTTACGTAGGCTGGAAATTATTCATTCTCTTGCTTTGTTTTCTTTTGCATTAATGTTAAAATTGGGTAGAAATAAAAGAGATTATATTGGAATACAATAATCACATAATTCAGATGCTAGCATATATTTGAGATATGAGATTATTTTAATGTACCAGAAACTATTAATTTACGAGTAATTGAAAAAAGTAAGTTATATAGATCTAACCTGCTTTCAGATTCTTCTGAAAATAAAACTTGGCTAACAGTAGAGTTTGCTAAACAGGGACCAAAAACTTTTGCTCTTGAAAATCTTAGCATCGAATCATAGACTTGGAAAGACAAATGTTTTCACGCATTTTGTCGCCCTCTTTGGATTTTGCTGGAACAAGCTTAGTTGCCTTTTTGCAGACTACTGTTTCACTGAGTTTCAAGTTCAGGAAAGTCTGTGAGCTGGCTAAACAGATCATGCTGTCCATGCTATATTACAAATAATTTTGATGTTTCACTTCAACTCTACCATAGAATGGAACTGACCCCAAGCTACTAATGCAAGTCAAAGAATTTGTTATTATTTTACTGAAATGTGGTGCCGACTTTTCACACATCAATCGTCAAATATTAATAATGGAATGGTCAAATGAAGAGATTGATAAAATGAAAATAATCCAACAAATATTCAATATATCATCATTAAATCTCAAATATTTATTATTATTTTTGAACAATTGCATTATCAAATATCACACAAAATATGATACAATAACACTGACGTGTTTTATTCTACTATCGTGTTTATTATTACTTGATGAAAAGACGATAATGGAAAGACACTTGATTCGTGAAATAATTATCAGTTGTTTAGCAGTGTTTGAGGAGGAAAGTTTCAACCAGCAGGTATGATACATCGATAGATATAGCATTCTTTTGCCTCCAAACTTCCTTGGAATAACGCTAATCTACTGTCAAATCAGCTTCTGATGACTTTAAGTTTAACGTCAATCTTTAAATTAACCTTCAATTTTGATTAGAATTGTTGTCTTTTCATGCTTGTAATAAGACACTGAGATTTTTCAATTAATACATCATGGTACGAGAACGACAACTGAAAAATCTAGAAAACATCAACATTCTATCAGATTAAGCTTTTATTCTCATAAAGCATTTTGGACGCAGGTAGCGTAGAAAGCCATACCAGTTCCTACATAGTTTCCCGAAATTAGTCTACCTGTTTCTAGTCTTTATTAAATTTTCATTAAATATTATGCATCATTTTGAACTTTTTAATCTTCAAAGTTTCATGTTGTGGAGCTGCTACAGGAATAGTGCAGTCTTGGTTGGAGCAAGCTATATGATAAACAGCCCTCATATTCGCATATTATTATGTAAAAGTGCTTTTAAATCAATGTAAGAGATTTTTGCCTAAGCATTCTAATTTGATTCCGGAACTGATATGCCCTCATTCAATATCGGGTAAACCGGCTGCTCATCTGTTATGACAAAAGTTTAATTTTCTAGTGTGACATCATAAGTAGACTATACTATACAGTACCTCGTATTTCACGTTTCAGGTAATACCATTGACAAAAAATCTCATATCTCTAAATGATCATCATCATATCATGTCATCATTTATCGATTTATTACCGTTGATTGGCAGAGGGAAATTATTGAAAAATATCATTGCTACAGTTTTAATGATGCAATTATGTGACGCTCCATTGGAATTGTGTGAGACAACTAATTGGAAATCGATTAAAGATGACACAGTAAGTGACGACAGTATCCAACTTTATGCATTAGTAATATGATTGTGAAATATCACAAAATTGTTTCTCTGTTGCCGTGGTGTAGTGGTTAATTAAGGTGTTGTACCCAGGTTCGCAGGTTCTTGGGCTCAATCCCTGATCAGAGCACTATTGGCTGGTGTAAGGAAGGGCATCCAACCATAAACACACACACACAACTCTAGTGTTGATATGTATGTGAACCCACTGCAGTGAAAACAGGCTTAATGCTTACCGGGTCGTGTTTAAACGATAAATAAATAAGAAAGGAAACAAATCTAGGTGATGGACAGCAATGTTCAGACATTTTGATATAAAAATATGGCTTGATAAAAAGCCTGCCATCATAGGAAAACACTCGAATGAGTTAGCGCTTAGTTTATTTCAGTCTAGGAAACCATTACCGCACTCTTGCTAAATACAATATGTGTATTCACTTGAATTCATTCAGACTACATGGGAGTCAGTGACACACTGGGAAAATCAACACAACTTAGATGCGTTGTTTATTTGTTAGATTTTGTTATTATTGCAGTACTTGCGCAGCTTATCTTGACCCTGGCAGTGAATCGTGATAACAAAATCTATCATTTTATCTATTAACTAGAAACCAATGCATTTGCATGCCATTCTAAGACAGTTTTATTTTTGACGCTCTAATAGGAGACTAAGATTACTTAGTGATATCAATCAAGAGCTCTAAATCATATCATGAAATAAAGTTTCAGATCTTGCCTAGGATCATAAGCCTTTGAAACTATGCCCTTGTCATTTCTGACTCTTCAAAATCATGCTTTGATAAGCTGTCTCAAAGAAAAGGCAACTTGGTATTTTCCCAATACGGGGTGTCACACCTTGTCTAATGAATGAGTCAGTTTAATTGTACCTTACACTTCAGATCCAAGCATTGTTACTGTATGTGTTATAAACCATATAATGATGATCATTATTTTTCATTTACAATGTTGTTCATTATTGTTATTGTACTAAATCCTGGCTTTGTATATTTCAAGGTAAAATATGCGCTCTCAATACTTCCCAGACTG
>JANVCG010018817.1:4752-28163 GCA_025505365.1 Haliclystus inabai | reverse complement strand
GTTCGCCTAAATGTGATTTTTAAATTATTTTGTTAGTTTGTTTTGATTTTTGCGCTTTGCTGTCGTGAGATAGCGTCGCGACCATTAGCCAATCAAATCGCAAGATCGAATTATAGCTCATTCTTGTTGTGTTCTAAAGTCTTATGGCACCGAGAGGCACGTAAGGAGAAAACGAGAAGCCATTAGAGAATCACAAGCTGCCGAAGCGAATGATTTTAGCCTTCTAGATTTCTCCTGGCTATGTAGTTTAGAGCTACGGGAACTATTACACTATGTATATATTGAACTATACGAACATGCAATATATTGCTACCATCAAGATATTATAATGAACCAAGATGGAGAAACTAAATTTTGTGTTTTCAGCTGTTTTAGAGAGCCCAAAATATTAACACCATTAACTATTGAATATAATTCAATCTGAAAACAAAATCTCTGACAGACGTCAACAGTATCCTAAAGAGTCTGTGTTTCGTGAGCTCATTTACAACAATTCAGTAAAAGATGATGGGTTTCCGTCGAGCAGATTTACGTCCGAATCATGGTTTTTGCTATATTTAGATTATTTCCCTTCGGTATGGAAAATTTCGGGGGTTAGCAGCAGGGCAAACATGATGTCGTTGTTGTTGTTGTTATTTAATTCTTGCTGTAACTCCTTGGAAAAGCTCATCATTCCTAGAAAAGCAAAAAAAACAAAACAATCATGAGATTTTACTCGTGCAGTTTTGTGAAAACCATAAGCGACTGAGCAATCAATTTCTGCAGTGAAAAATTTCTCATACAGCAGACAAGTAGCAATTAAAATCGATTTTAAGCGCTAACTCAATTTGATTGATTTGATTTTATTCATGTATCAATGGAAAGTTTCTCAAAAAGGCATTTGAAGATAAAAGATAGCGACAAAAAACTTCAAGCATTTGCTTTGGCAATATATTCCAGGCGTACTAAACGCAAAACTGTCTCGATAAGCAAACAAAATGGACATTTTCTTGTGAAACTCCTCCTACACGACGCACTTTTAAAGTTTCTAATACCCATGCGAAGCTACTAAAGATTTGAACTTTTTGATCAAACCGTTTCATGGCCACAATATACAAAACAACATGGCGTCCTAACGATAACGAAATCAAATTGATATTATAGCAATGTCTTTATAACAAAGACCAAGATAATTTGTCAAGTTTAATAAATAAGCTGGTTTAGCAACCATTCACATTCCAAATAGCCGAACATGAACGTAAACATCCACTGCTGTGCTGTGGCTTTGATCCCGAATTAAAAAATTGCTCGATTCATGCTAATATTTGATATCAATCAGAAAATAAATACCATGAAATGAGCAGCAATTGAGTGTGGTGTGAATTTATCGTAAAATAACGAAGACAGGCATAATAACACACTCTTGGAATGGCAAACATCATCAAATGTGGAAATAGCGCCAAAATGTTTGTGCTTTTTGTGAAACGAGGTCGAATTTTAGCCTCACTGTGAAGGAGGATTTTTAAAACCCGGGTTTTCTAGCAAGACTTTGAAAGTCCTGGTAGAGGTGTGAAAGCGGACTAATTTTAATCCTGGTCTCCTGTTTGCTTGTAAACCTGAGGGCAATGTGAACTAAATTTAGCCCGGGTTTTAAAAATCCACACCTCGTGTAACCGCAACCAAAGATTATAGATCTAGATTTTGTCTAGGAAGATGAGAGAATTGCAATATTTATTAACCCGGGGCCGTCAGCCTTCGACTTCCCTTAAATTACCTTAAGTAAAACCTTTTTAGAGATAATTTCATCCCAATAAAGCCCAATAAAGAAAAAGTGCTATGAGAATAAATCGAAAAAGATGCATAGCAATATCAACATTGAAGCTCAATTTTGATCATCAATTCTTACACATTTGTAAAGCATAGTAAGATGATATTGATGCACTATTACAATACATATTTAAATTTAAATAAATATATGGCTACTTGATTTAAAAGTAGGCCTTAATGAAATGAGCTACGTTGACTACATATCTGTATAGTTGAACTACAATAAGTATTTGTTTTTTGTCAGTCAATCAGTTGCAGTTTATATACTGTTTTGCAAAGTTGGATTGTTATATAAATTTTTTTGCTTTATTTGGTTGAGTGAATCTCTGCAAGAACGGTCCAGTGTTTATTGGAAACAGCAGATAGGTGATTCTGAAAATTGATACAATGAAATGCGTAAATGAAAGACCCGAAAATTCAATATGTTGTCAACTTGGGCAACATGTCACAGAAATTCGCTTGTATATAGTGATCACAATTCAGTTTCAAGTGAGCTGATCTAGAAACGAATCAGAAACATAATCCTAAACAGACTAAATCATTGCATAGTAGGCCTACAGCTACACGACGAAACAACATTATATGACTCATTACAATTTGCTTCTCGATCAAATTACAGGTTTGATTTTGGATTTTTTAATTTTCTAGTGACTAAGAAGTCCCAACCAAATGGTTTGAATTAGGCTATTGGTTTATACAGATCACTTTTCTCTGTGTGGAGTGTCAGCAACATAACCGGTATAAAACCGTGACATAGCAATCCTTTCTGCCAACCATAAATTAATAAAAAAGCCAACTAGTCAATGATTAGTGGACTTGAAAATAAATAAAAGTAATGTTTGCAAACAGGGTTCTGTTACCAGTGATCCTCATAATGTAATGCACAAAGCTCACATTGGACCATGGTGAAAAACAACCAAGGCAAAGTGATTTGAACAGTTTTACATCAAGACCGAACCGAACAATTAAGATCGAAAAGAACTTACCGAGAAGGTTTTCCGTCTGCTAAAACTCCAGAGACCTGTCTTGGATCTGAAATTACCGCTTCTCCTTCATAGCCAAACATGTAAACATCCATAAATACTTTTGCAAAGACCCGAAGTAAAACACGTGCATGCAAATCTAAAGGAGACCGCCATTTTGCAAAAATGTGGAGATTCTTCAACTCAAAAGAATGCAAGCAAAGGCAACGCAAATTATTTTCACGTGACTTCCTGTAAAATTACGTCATTTTCAGATTTTAAATTGCAATTTGTGAGTTATTTATCGCTTTTTAAGATGTAAAAAGTGAAACGTGCAATAGTTTATAGCCTCTAGTAATCTAGAATGGGTATTAGAAGTTTGAGAAGTACGCCGCGAAGGAGGAGTTCAATCAAAATCATTCTATTGTGTGTTAATCACACATTCGTTTTGAGTTTTATTATTATTGATAATATACTTTACTCCATGGTGGGTTAAAGTACTCTTTTTCATTTCATATTTATTTGTAAATTATCAAATTATGATGTATTAAGGCAAACAAAGAAAAATTAAATTTCGCTCATGTGCAGCCTATATAGTTGACTAGAATGTTTACATGTGTTCGCAAGACCGATTTGATCAATGCTTGATCTAATGCTGAGGAAAGATGGGGCTGTTCAACGTCATCAAGTAGAGAATTTCATACCGGAATTACTCTGTCAAAGAAAGGAATTTACGACACAGCTATTTATGGAAACAGGACGAGGAATCATTAGCTCCAAATGTCGGTGAAGTGGGTATTTGGCTTTTCATCATGCTAATGCATCATGTAGGATGTTCACTATACCATTGGGAATTTTATATAAGTGACTCATTGAAGGGACTCAATGCTCAAAACCTTCTATTGATGATGGTAATCCAAGTACCGGATATTTGCTCTGTGACATACAGATGTGGTGAAAAGTCTTTGAACTCTTTTAACAAGGTCAATGTTTTTAATTAATTATGGACTCCAAGGTTAGCGTCTGTTTCAATAATTGGTCGTACGCAAAAAAGGCTCTCATCAACAGATGCTGATTATTTTATGTAAAACACTTTGGGAATGAGATACGGTCTGGATTTAGCTTTGGCTGAAATTGGCATTCAATAGCTAGAAAACTTGAGATCAGATGTTATTAACAATCTCGAGCCCTGGATCGTCAAACAAACTTGTAGTGTTATCAGCAAGACTATACAACTTATGCTGCAAGGCTATAATGTCAAAGGAAATCGAAAGAAACTTTTTATTGGCTACTCGAGGTTGCCAATCGTCTGTCCATTTGACCAAAGTTTTTGAAGTGTCAGATGTTGGGGAAGTAAGAGAAAAATTGTAACGCAATTCAATGAATTTAGCGTAGATAAACGTACCTCACACATCCTTTTACCAAATGTGATAGAGGAGATCAAATGTCAGCAATGCAGGCAGAAGATGATCAACGCTTACGACGTCAACGAGGAAGTGGATGACAACGACGCAATACCAAAGAAAGGCGACGAAAACGATGAAATTCCAGAGCTATAGAGAATGGCAGCGAAGAAGATCGAGATGATGAACCACAAAAGATCAAGATGAAGATCCAGATGAAGAAGAAAATCAAACTCATAAAATAGAAATACAGGTAAATAGCTATAAAGTAAAGTTAAAATAGTGCAAAAAAAAATACAAGTAAAAAAGGAGAACATTTGAAAAGTGCAGATAACATCAAAGATTAATAAGAAAACCATCGGTTCAATTACAATGGGTAGAGAAGAATTTTCATGAAGAGTGTCACAATAGAATAGAGCAAAGACCAACTCTAGACGACGAATGGGAATCATTGAAGCTTGCAGTCACTGATGAGAAAATTGCTCATGGTTTGATGTAGAATTTTAGACGACTGTAAAGGCACTGGTAGAAAAATATTCACAATTCATTCAAAAGTTTGTCACAACAGTACGCTTCTATATAATATATTTAAATGATTTTGGAAAAGTAGAAAGAACCAAAGATGAAGGTTTTGTAGAAGATCTTGAAAGAGAAACTGGAAAAGAACATGAAGAACAAATAGAAGATCAATTATCATCAGAAAATAGAATGGCTACAAAAGTTGGACAGAATGAAGAACATTCAACAATTGAATATATAATTGAGTTTTCAGAAGGAAGAAGTATTCCGACAAGTACTAAAGGTAGACTTCTTCACAAGAAGATGAGTATTGAAGAATAAGAACTATTTAATTAAATATATCGTTTAATATGTTTTAATGTTATTAATATACTTCACTAAGGGGGAGTGTTTTGATTAATAATTTATATAGTCTTGGATCATAGCTTGATATTACTTTTTTTTAACTCGTTGGAAACCAATTGTATTATTAAACATTGCCGTATGAATTGGAAAGATGATACGTACATAAATAGACTCCCTTTGTAAGCAACCGCAAACAAATCAGCAAATGAAAACATAAGCTTTTCGGGGTTAGATAACATTAGAGCCTTTGACATAAGCTTTATTATAGACTTCGATTAGATAAACATTTGTACATTGCTAAATCATTAAGCTGTGTTGAGCGGATAGAAATGTAGAAGTTTGTTTGGAATCAGATTTAGCAGGAGGATCAACGTTCAAAACAATCTAAATAAACACAAGTAGAATCAACGTTATTTTATGCAATATTGAGATTTGGAAACGAAATGTATGAACTTGATAGAACAGAGGGTTACATTATTTTTATCTAAACAGTCTTTGACGACTCATGCCTTTTACGCACGTGAAAACAAGAGGATGACAAAATAACGGCAATAAATATCCATTTCCTTTTACAAATGCAGATGTTTTGCTGTTATGTGTAGAATGTGCATGCTCTACTTCTGTTGCTAATTCATTTGAAATCGAATTTGAATAAAATGTGTTTCAAACATTGCAAGAAAAGCTTACTTCAAAATCAGTCCACCAGACGTAAATGAAATAGTTGCAAAACGTTAAGTGCTTCCAGTTAGAAATTTTTAATGGAGCATTCCAGTCCGTGTCGCCCCTTCAAACCTGAAAACATAAATTTGAATATATTACATTCTACCTCAAAATTTTTATCTGTGGATGATTAACGATCAGCTGGGTCAAGCATGGTAATCATTCATGCTATTTTATAACTTTGATCTACATTGCTTCCATATTGTACTTAATGTGATTGTTCTATGATCTTGGGACTACTTTATACTTGAGCAAAAGAAGAATTATTCTTAGTAATGCTTCAACACTAGAGTTTATAGGGTCTTTAATTTATCTTTTAGAATCATGGCACGGAAGGGGCTCCAACCCCTCTCAATAATGGTGTCCAAAGAGTGGAGCTTCATGCTGTAAAACAATCCAACAAAGAAATTAACAGCCTCGAAGAATGTCTATTTTCGACATGGACATCATTTCATGAAAGAACTGTTGACAAATTGAAAGCAAAGGATTACATTCCTTTCAAAATTTTAGCCCTGTGTATTGAAAATCTATTTGAAAAATTCAAGAGCAGACCTCGAAGATGCTTTCCAAAGTATCTGACACCTGGCAAACCCAATCATTTAGTCTTTCCTGAAAAAGATGTTCACAGAGTAGCATTGATGCTATTCCAGGATGATGAAAAAAAGACAAGCCCCACGTTAGATGAAGTACTCATATGCTCCAAGAAAACCACCAAAGAACAAGTAGACCTTCTCTGCAGGAGGGCTTTCAACAATGATGATGATTGCGGGAAGATATTTGTTGTATTGCATGCACATCTTTTGAGCTATCATATATGCACTCATATAGAAGACTTCTTTGCCAAACATCCATCTTCTGATTGCAAAGTCGTCTTCATCTCAAGTTCTGAAGATAAAGGACATTCGTACTTCAACACCGCATTTGAAGATTCGCTGGTATCTGCACCTCTTCCTCCACCGGATAGTACGCTCCAGGACTATCTCAAGCATTACCAAAAAAGTAGAACATGTGAAATCGAGAACAGAACGCACCCTGATCCTGATGGATTTTCCGTTCGACTTGTAACTTCAGAAGAATATGGCAATGGAAAGTCCTTATTAGTAAATGAGGCTACCAAAAAGGCCAAACAGTCTGTTCATATGCCTCTTGACAAGGAAGAATGCAATTTTTCAGAAGTCATTGATTGCTGGAGCAAAGAATGGAGGTGGAATCAGTATGGCATTGGTTATTCACTCTTTCATTTAGATGCGACAATGGCTAACGAAAAGAATAGAAATGACTTAATATTCTCCCTTGCTGTCCTCGGGGGCTTAGCTAATGAATCATCTAAACTCTGGGTACTTTCAAAATCAGAAGCTGTAATGGTTGAGTTAACTTGTGCAAATGTAAAGAGTAAAGATAAACATCCTTTTTACAAATTAATCCCACGTATTACCTGTAAGAGCCCCGGTGATGTGATCAATATTTTGAAAACTCTCACCCTTGGAGATGAAGGAAGAAACAACTCGACAACGAATATCATCAACTACAACAACGAATGGATCTATCTCATGAATAAAAACGTTTATTTGTCAGATATAATTCAAAGGCCATATCAATATCTAGCTCTTTATGATGACTCCAAAGAACTAGATGGTTTCATGTTCGATAGACCTAAGCCATTGGAAAATGTTCTTGACTGCATGGAATGCTTGGTGAAATCATGTCCTGTTAAGAATCCATCTTGGACTGAACTCATCCATTTTTCGACATTTTTGAATGTACAGCTGCAGGCTGCAGAAAAAAGTGACTTCTGTAATGCTAAACTTATGAAAGGTTGTTTGGATGGTTTCAAATCATTTGTTGTACAGTTTCTCATTCAAATGGCACAGGACTTTGCCACCAGAAGTGTCAGGGTTAGTGATGAAAGCCACGGAGAAGGCTTCATGCTTCCAGCTATCGAGAAAAGACGTCAATGGGAGAATAGCCCACATCCTTACATCTTCTTTAATAATGGTGCCACATTATCGTTTTTTGGTTTCTTCATTGACCAAAATTGTAATTTGACTGACACAAAGACAAATGAAATTATAAAACCGAATTTCATATCTAATAAATTGCGTAATGACCTGCTAAATCAGGGCGTTGTCTTCAACAAGCATTTTTCAGATCTGACTAGAAGAGAAAAGTTGGATCGTCTATGTACAGTTCTTGACGTCCCAGTTACAGATCCTGATCCCTTGTATGAGCTGACATACGACAATGTAATGAAGATGCTTGCAACTATCATGCGCTTTAGAAGCAATATTCCTGTTGTGATGATGGGAGAAACCGGTAGTGGTAAGACAACTCTAGTCAAATTTCTGTGTGCTTTAAATAGACGTAAATCAGGTGTAAAGAACACTATTGTCATGAAAGTCCATGGTGCAGTCACAAAAAGTATTATTCATAAGTGAGACAGGCTATTGATCTAGCAAGACTAAATGTCGAACAAGGAGTGAACTTAACTGTATTGTTATTTGATGAAGCAAATACAACTTGTGCTATTAGTACAATCAAATCAGTAATGTGTGACAGAATGAATGATGGAGAACCGATCCCGAACAACATTGGTCTTCAATTTGTAGCTGCTCTGAATCCATATCGCAAGCACTCAGACGAAATGATACTCAAGCTTGAAAATGCTGGACTTGGATATAATATTCCCACCGATCGTACCTCAGACACGTTTTGTAATATCCCTATGCGCAGATTGGTGTATAGGGTCCATCAAATTCCAGAAAGTATGTTTCCCCTTATTTGGGATTTTGGTATTCTTGATCATTGTACGGAAAGACTATATATCAGGCAGATGGTTGCACAATGGCTTCCAAAGAGTTGTTTGGAGGAAGACGTTGTAAACGTTGTTGTAGATGTGTTATGCTTTTCACAAGAATTTATGCGCTTGCAAAAGGATGAGTGTTCATATGTTAGCCTCCGGAATGTAGACAGGACTCTGAAGGTGCTAGGATGGTTCCAAAAACATAATGATGATATTCTTGGCAAGTTGCAATCCGCAAAGGCATATCAAACAAATGATTTACAGATACCAAGGATGGTATTGAATCTTATTTTGGCCATTGGAGTAACATACTATGTGTGCTTACAGGATAGAGAGTCTTTTGCCACAAATATTGTAAGTTTCTTTCGAATGACTTTCAAGGAATTTTCAGTAGATAAAGCTTTTTTTTGTGATATGATTGAAGAATGTCAAGATCTCTTTTTGAGTAAAATAGAACTGGATAGCAACATCGCCGCTAATAAAGCTCTAAAAGAAAATGTCTGGATGATGGCTATATGCATTGAACTGAATATTCCTCTGTTTTTGATTGGTAGACCTGGAAGTAGCAAGTCCCTTGCAAAAACAATTATCAGTGATGTGATGCAAGGAGAGCGGTCATACTCACAGTTCTTTAAAAAATTCAGAGAAATTCACATGATCTCTTTCCAGTGCAGCAATACTGCCACTGAGGGGGCAATTCGTGGTACATTCAAGCAGTGCCAAATACTTCAGAAAAAGCGAGATCTTCACAAGTATAGTGGTGTTGTCGTATTGGATGAGATTGGCCTTGCTGAGGATAGCGAAATGATGCCTCTGAAAGCATTACACCCTCTGCTTGAAGATGGATGTATTGATGAAGAACCGGAAGATTACAAGAAAGTGGCATTTATTGGAATCTCTAATTGGTCATTAGATCCGGCAAAAATGAACAGGGGTGTGGTTGTAATTAGATGTGCTCCGAATCTAGAAGATCTGGAAGCTAGTGCAGAAGGGATATGCAAAAATGACAGTAAGGCATACAAACTGATGCGTGGCACAATAAAGATTCTTACTAAAGGCTACTTTGCCTTATATAAAAAGCAACAGAGAGAGTATTTTGGTCTACGGGACTTTTACAGCCTCATTAAACTTGTATTCAGCGTTGCCAAGCAAGGACGTACACCTACCGATATTGATATCATTACAGCTGTACAAAGAAATTTTGGGGGCTCCTACAGTGAGTTTGACCCTGTGGAATACTTTCTGAACCAAATAAATATCGTTCAGCAAGCTGATGAACGTATTCCTCCAGCACACTTGATTTTCGAAGCCCTAAAGAATAATAGTGTAAATTCAAGGTGAGAGTTTTGTAAAATTGAAACTTCTACCACCTATATGCAGAATACAGAGCTCACTGCAACGGTTGTCAAAACAGTTTCTCTTGTCAGATCAAGAAATTGCTCTAAAAATTGAATAATCTATGATATTTCATATTTTTTAATAGAAAAAGGCTAGTAAAATGCTTTATTCAACATTGAGAGAAAATTGTCATTTCTGCTAGAACTCTATCAAGTCTATGATGACCTTGTCTGAAGCCAATATTTCTAAACTTCAATTAATGAAGTGATGAAAAATTTGTATTTTTCCGTTCAAAAACAATGGGACTTTTAAAATCGAGTGCCATTGCTTTATCAATGTTGCTGGTTATCTCAGGCACGCTCAATGAAAACGTTACACTCTAATGCATCCTTTTCCTGATGCAGAGTGTGCTAAAAAAATTGTCAATTTGGCGAGAAATTAAAGAAAACATTATAGTTTCAATCTCCAATTTCCATCAAATTATTGCACGAAGAAGCTGTTTTATATTGGAACACTTTTAGGCATTTTAAAATATTAGTGAGATTTATATTATATGTCAGTCCAAGCTCCCACACTTGGCTTAGGCTACAATGTCATTCCAGAAGTGGAGTACATCTTATTCATTTACCAGGATTTGCTATTCAGTTTAGCCATATTTTTTTTCATTACATTTATATATTTGTTATTAGATCAACTATAAACTTATACAATGCTTTATTTTATATTTTTCCAGATACATTCTGCTGCTAACAAAAAATAAAGCTGCCTTGCACATTCTGCAAGAGAAAAATAATCTTGTGGAACACACGAAGACACATTTTATGTTTGGTTCAAGTTTTCCACAAGACAAGGAATATACTAGTATCTGCTGCAACATCAACAGAATTATGATTGCCATGCAGCTTGGTCACACTGTTGTACTTTGCAACCTAAACAACCTCTATGAAAGCCTATACGATGCCTTGAATCAAAACTATGTCTACTTGGGTAGTAAGCGTTACGTGGATATTGGCCTTGGCACGGATCGTGTGAAATGCAGGGTACATGATGAATTCAAACTTATCCTGATTGCAGAAGATGAACAAGTGCATGAGGAATTCCCTGTTCCTCTGATAAATCGCTTAGAGAAACATTATCTCAGTATGGAAACCATTGTAGATTTCGGAATGCAGGACTTGGTAAGAAGTATGGAAAGATGGATTGATTGCTTCTGTTCTCTAACACCTCAAACAAGGAGACAAAGGCTTGTGGAATTCCAACCAGGAGACGTTTTTGTTGGTTACCATAGGGACATAGTCTCAGAAATTATCTTACGATTTCAGGAAGAGGGTTTTGCATCACTGGAAGAATTGAGGGACATTGCTACAAAGTTTTTGATCTCTTGCGCCACACCCGATGGTATTGTAAGGCTCTCGGAATCAGATTTTTCACTCAAGGAGCGGGATGAAATATCTCAAATATATTATAGGGAGCAAAATCATTCCAGTCTAGGAAGTTTTCTAAGGAACTGCCCCATAGAGAAACGGCTACTCCAAATAACTACATCGAGTCGACTCATCACAGCTACTGGACGAAAAGAGCTTGAGAGAAGTCTTGGATTCATTCCAGGTACAGTATCACTGTTGAATCTTCAGCAATTTGAAAGTAGGCTTGGATTTGAAAAGCGCCTTGAAGACTTCATAACAGATGAGAAGGATGGGAAGCAATTAGTTATCATTCAATCGAGCGTATGTTCATGTGAAGGCATAGAACTAATAGAATGCGCTAAATTTGTTGCTCAGGAGGTGATGAGAAAAAGACATCATAACACAGTAGCTAGGATCGTTTTTGTTATCCGCGTTCAGCGAATTGCAGGTGGCATCTTTTCTGGTATGTCCGTATATCCATGGTGTAGCTTTCATATTGACGAGCTACGTGAGAAGCGGGAGCATGATATCAACATTGCAGGTCTTTGTCAAGAGTTTTCTATAAAATCGGCACTTGAAAAGAGGATTGTTTCTATTGAAGAATTGGTTATTCGTACTGTACCTAAATCCGCTTCCCGTGTACAGACTAATCCAAATCGAGTTCAAAGGCGAATAGATATTCTGCTAGAGGTATTCAAAGCAGAAGATTCCGAATTGCTAGCAATAGTATGCAACTGCATTGCAAATACACTCAATAATGAAGTCAAAAATTTGAAAAAATGGCTTCTTCGTATTGCAATGGATAGCACACACATGAAAGAAGGAAACACGTATCAACGGTCAGTGTGGCTACATATGCAGAAAAAAATTATCCTCCCATTGAGTATCTGCATTGAAACTCTTGACATCGATGAAGGACTGGAGTTGCTCTTGAATGAAAACCCGTTGTTAGTAAAGCTGTACCTGCAGTGTTTCAATTGCATGGAATTTGTCAATTTCAGAGAGGGGTCTTGGTTTGAAGGATCTTTTCCCTTTACCAGAGTGATCTTTTGTGAGTTAGAGCAATGTTACAAAATGGTTGGTGCTAGTCAGTCGATGCTGCATTCTGCTTTTCAAGAGTTTAAGATTTCGGAATTACTTTTGAAATATTTCACTGAATGCGAGAGAGCAGTCCCAACATTTGTGAATGATATGGTAAAACTCACTTTTGACGTAACAAGTATTTCTGTAGATGCATTAAAGGTACTTTGTGAGGTTATCCAAGTTATTTCTAAAAGAAATAGCCAAACACGTTTGGAGAAAAGCAGAAGCGATAAAAGGAATGACAAAAGTATGCAGTGGAAAGTTGTTTCTCCAGCTGACATTTTCTATACATTGGAAGATATGAAACCGAGGTTGGTATTCTTGCGTAATCTTCTGACGTTTGACAATCGTCTGTGTGATGTGGTTGTTCAAATGATTAGGGAGGGAAGTGAAGGATTGCATTTTCGAATTGATGTCATACTCTTCCAAAAACTGCTTGAATCTAATGCTGTTAAGCCAGAAGAACTGCGTAAATCAGATGAAATTGAGATCTGGTGTCAGAAGATATCAAAAGTTGTCGCTCTACACAATACTTTAGTCAGTCTTGATACTGGAGACGAACTTCTGCCTGAGTTGCAAATACTTATCAACCGTTTTTCAATAATCAAGCTATTTCTACATTACACAAGAAAGTCAAACGTATCAGCAGAACACACTCTGGAACGCTTAGTAATGCAGCTTGAACACAATACATTGAAGCAAATAGAGGGTTTTGAAAAATTTGTGAATGTTTTGTTGTATGCTAATAAAAAAAGCATCAAACACCATTTTGCACCTTCTGGCATTGATCAATGTGTTGTATGTGAATTAGGCTTTGATAGAGAAAATGCTGAACCTGTGATACTTCCATGCGGCAAAAAGCATGTCGGCTGTAAGATTTGCCTTGAAAGACATTTTGGAAGTAAAGCAGGTGAATGGACTTGCCCAGCTAAAGGATGTGGAAAGGAAATTTCGAAGACTTTCGACTTTGAATCTACACTTCGATGTCAAAGTATCGTTAAAAGCCATACACAATACAAGAATCAACTTCAATTCTTCTTCTTGGATGTTTTACAACTTTACGTTTATGCAAATGAGCTGCCTAGCTCAGAGGTCACTGAAAGAGTGATGTCTTTTGTCTTCACTACTAAACTAGAACAAACCAAGACGAAAACCATCAGTCCTTTTGCGAATCATGGTATTGACGCTACACCAGTGATACGCTCTTTTTTGCTGCAGCTTCTTCTGCAAGGTAACAACTTTGACTCCGCAAAAGAGGCCATCCAAAGATTTCTTGACAAAGGAGATGAGTTACAGATTGAGAAGTTTTATGAGTTATGCCGGCTTACTGTATATTGTCTAGAAGACAGATTGTTACAGGACCAAACGTTGAGCACTTATGGCCGGAAAACAGTATTGGATATGAATTGCTGTAGAGAACTTCTTTGGAAACAAAAGAAGAATGAGGGCAATGGTTCGAAGGATACTTTTGATGTTCTCGTTGATGTAGCCAGTATGAGACTTTGCATTATTTCATTGGCGCCTATCCTGCACAACTTAGTTACAACTGAGAATCGTAACAGCAACATGCAGCAACTTTCGCTAATGAAGACAGCAAGTGAAGTGATATGCAACCGCGCTGAACCATTGCAAGAGAACATGAAATGTTTCCTCCTAAGAGTCATGGTTAATATCTATTCACGTGGATTTATCAAAGAATGGAAACAGTCAGGAATGTATGTGGAGCTGATACCATGTGTTACGCATGAAATAACATGTTTGAGTTCAACAGACAATTATTTTATCTGCACTGAAAACTATATCAAAGTGCGAAGACATCTTCGTGATGCTCTGTTGGGTAATTACGTTGAGCTCAAAGAAATTATCGATAACAAGACAAATATCACAACTGAATGGAGCCTGGCACTTTATTTTCTTTGTCAAATAGAACGCGTGAAAGCTGCAGATTGTGGATTGTTTCAACAAGAAGTTCGTAAACTAAATCAAGAACT
This sequence comes from Haliclystus inabai, assembly GCA_025505365.1. NCBI lineage: Eukaryota > Metazoa > Cnidaria > Staurozoa > Stauromedusae > Haliclystidae > Haliclystus > Haliclystus inabai. The sequence continues at coordinate 13,790 of JANVCG010018817.1, read as the reverse complement.
TGGAAAGCGTAGTCTAAAACTGCTGCAATCAGATCATCCTATTCTGTCGGAGTTCAAACATTGCAATGAAACACAAACACGCATTGTATCCTTTCTTTATTATCTAGAAGTAGGATTGAGTAACTTGAGTTCTGCTAATTACATTCAACATGCTCTTCGAAATATAACCAGGCAAGAGTTTTTCCCAACTATGATGCAAGATGATACTAATGAGGTAATTTCTGCTCTTAAGAAAGGTGATGTGAAACGGGTGTATCTATGTCCGAAATGTGGAACACCTTTTGGAATTGGAGATTGTGGAAAGCCAGTAGGAAATGCAGGTGGACAGGGGAAATGTCCTCAATGTAAGACGGTTGTTGGTGGTGCTTCGTACAATAAATTTTTAGAAACAGGTAAATCTGCAGAGAAATCAGAAAAGACCAAGTTTAGAGATAAAACTCAGCCGGGTCATATTCTTGGACCAATCATTCGATTTGAAAAGGCAAAAGCAGAGCGTGACCTTTCCAGCTCAGAGGTTGCTGTAACTCAATTTGTTCTCCATGCATCAATGGCATTGCACCTACCACATTTAGATGCTCTTAAAAAATGTATCCACCCAACACCCCAGAAGCCAATTCCCCAATTCCTGATGGATCATCTCGAGAACAATTTTGAACAAATTTGTCAATCCCTTGGTAAGAGTAATGACGATGTTATGGTTTTATTGTTTCATGTTGCCAAAAAACTTATTGAGTTACCTTCCGAACTGCATCATTCTCAAGCAGGTCTACAGAACAAAGCCGCTAGGCAGATCTGGGAAAATGATTTTGCAAGATGTATAGTCCGCCCGGAGATCCAGAGCTTCGAGCAAAATGTCAAATTGTTTTCAGAAAAAATGGAAAAGGAAAAGTTTTCAGCTGATAGAGCTTTAGATACGATTCTTTTCCCCGATTGTAAAAACCAAAACAATATTGGACATAAGAGCCTTGGTGAAGTTTCTCATTTATGGTTAACAAGACCACAGTTGAATGTATCTTTCATGCAGCACACGGTGGAAAATTTCAATGATAAATGCCCAAACCTCTTCCGCCTTCTAGAAAATAAGAAAGTATTGGAAGAATTGAAGAATTTACCTTTGCTTATTCAACTTCAGTCTGAACTATGCAATTTGTTTAACAAGAAGATCGATAGCCCAGTCGTTGATGATGATACCGTGGAGCGATTTATGATTGAGAATAAGCTGATGGAGTCTGATATTGCAAATAAGATAAAAGTTTATTTCACATCTTTTAAAAACGTCAGACAGATTGTCTTTGACAATAGCCAAATGGGGAAAACTGCAGAAAGCTATTTGAAAGGAAAAGAGATGAATCAAGAGTCATCTGCTGGTGTTCTATTTGCTTCAGAGCATCCAGCTGGCCAATGTTTTAATGCTCTCGTAGATTGTCTAATTGAAAGCCATAACCTTGTAATAGACGCTTACTTTGATGAAGAAAAAATAGATTTTCCAGAACCAGTATCATGTTTTGAAATCAAGACTCCTGACCAACTAGTCACCTACAACGAAAAAGAAATAAATTTGATGTTGCTGATGAGTAGCGATTACAGTCTAGAAGTCGATGGAGCAAACGAGGTGGAGTCAAAATTGAACGAGGAAGCTTTAGAACAAAATGTGATAAAAAGGTAGGTAAAAGCCGAACATAAGACAATGACAAAGTAGTTTTTTGCTTAAATCGTTTGTTTTTCGTTTTTGTTCTATAGGTTCTTTGCTGGCCGTTCGAAAATAAGAAAGGATACGCTGCCAAGGTTTCAATTTAGAAACGATGATGTTGTTTTGATTCCACTCAGAAAGAAAAGAATGGACCAAAAAGGTATCACTCTGAAGATGAAAGGACACATTCGTAGAGAATTGATTGAGCTTCGGGATGTTTGCCACGTACTTGACTGTTTGCAGACTACTTTGACAATTTTACAACAAACAGTAGATAGTGATGCAGGAGAATATTTAACAAAAAAAATGGAGAAACTGCATTTATATCCTGAGCATGGAGGAAGTGCCCTTAGAGGATTAAAAGTCTCACAAGGAGAAGCCACTCTACGGTTCTTGACATTGTTAAGGGCACGTTGGATGTTCAAACACAAGCATAATCCTTATAATTTGATAGAGACAGACTTCCATGACGATCTGCCTTTGAGAAGCATCAAATCAATTCTCAAGCCACTTGTTGAGAATCCACAGCTGGATAAAATTTTATTTCATTTACATCTTTTCATGCATAAGAGATTAAAGAAAACAACCCCTGGTGTAAAAGTGAGCCATGAGCCAGATTCAACCGACGGAATATTAAGAGAGTATTTTGGCGCATTTTTAGAATGTATGGACAATGATAAAGATCATAATTATGCTGAACTATTTGATCTGGAAATAAAGAATCGCCATACTGTTAGTGTTTTTAAACTGCTGATAGAGACACACATATCAATGTAAATCATTAAATTGGAAGTTTTGCAACGAGACAGTAGAATTGTATCATCAGATAACAATCAGTTTCACTAGAATCTGAAACTTATAGCTAATACTTTATATTGAACGAACTGCTTAAGCTGTCTCTCGTTGAGGTGGTATACATTTTGGATATCTTACTCTCCAAAATGGTTTTATTATTTAGCTAAGATATAGAATTCGCACGCCCCCCATACGTACGATTGATAAACTTCTGTTTTAACTCAATATATTACTCCAAGAACATACAGTTAGTTGTTCTTTGGGATATTACAGTATTCGAATTTCTATTCTACATAATGTAGATCTTGATCGTCGTAAGAGTCCTGCTCATCGATTTTTCGGGAACACACTATAAAAAGTTTCGAAAATATGTTTTTTATAACTCGTATGTGCGTACTGGTAAAATTTGATCACACCAATACAGTACATATAACACATAACGGTAATATGATTTGTACAAGATTGTTTAGAGTTATTACGAGACAGTGACACTATTGACTAGTCTATTATGATTGACGTTTTTAATTAATACCACGTGCTCGCTGATGGTCCTATGGCCTCGCTTACATGATAGCCTATATTACATGATTGGCATGTTTTGTCCTCTAAAAACGGCTCAACAGGAACAAATGACTAACACTTACGAATACACTGAAATCTAACAAATCAAAGAAATTTGAGAATAGAACAATGCATTAAATCAGGTAAACATCGGAATTAATTCAATATCATTTTAACAGTACAAGTTTAAGGCAAAGATATGTTATTAAAACCATACAAGACGTAAAACCTCCAAAATATTAAATTATATTGCATCTGTTTCATGCAAGGAAATCAATAATCTATCAACCTATCAACAATCCCTATATGAGCCTATAATCTAATCCCATAGATGTGATTTGGTTCATAATTATTCAATAAAAACTGATAGTATAACGAGAATTATAAGTCTGGGATTAAGCTTGCTGTTAAACTATGAATACGTGATTATTAAAAGGTACATTAGAATCATAACGTTTATTCTCGTTCTAAGCTCCAATCAAAATACACTCCGGCATCAGAAAATAGTCTTACATAATATGGAACTGAGTTTTAGACACAATGTGAACGTTTTCCAAGCGATGTATTAGTAAACCACTTCACAGTAAGGTTGATGATCGTAGACGTCCATTCCTGTTGGAAACACACGCATGCACCTCCAACATAGATGACTGTGACATTTACTGCATGTCATGTGATTGCAGCCTGAAATCTTCTCAATTCCTATACCACAACTAGTGCAAAGCTTTCTGCTATTTGTATCTTGTCTAATCCAAAGCTATAAAATAAAAGAAAGGCTAGGCTATATCGACAAGGAAGAAAAACTGTTGATAGGTAGTGGCATGCAAGGCTTGCGCTAAAAATAAATTCGTGCATAAATGAATCACTACAAATAGAATAATTTATTAAGCTATACGGAGCCGAAGGAAAAGGGCGATAATTTTTTACTGGGAAGATAAAATAGAAGAAGGCATATGCAAGATAACGTGGCCTAGCTAAATTATTGACATCTTCATCTATCTATGAGCTACTCAGCTATTCAGAGTTAGAACAGATATAATCTCAAGGATGGTCAGGTGGTTTGAGTTAACGAAACGACATTCTGCTATAGAGTAACCATGGCGTTAAAGTGTGTTAAATGTGCGAATCACGTTTGAAACTTGTAAGCCATGCGAGTCACACCTGCACGTCACCGAATTCTTCCCATACCTGCGAGCCATAAATTATAGCAAATCACGTGAGCCAGATGTTTTCATTAAAGAATTAGTTTTAATTTTATATTATTATTTGAAAGATTTAGTTACATGACAATAAGAATATATTTGAAGAAATGACATATTAGGATATAGATTTAGGTAATTGTGTAATGCTATATTTGGAAATGATATCAAGTTTATACATGTTTTGCTTAGCTTACCTGTTTGTGTTTTGCTGTATCATTTAATTTTTAGTATAAATATATGTATGTTTTAACTTGTAATTTTAGTAGAGGGTTCAACGCTTGAAACGATAAGTCATAAGCGACAAGAGATAGATAGATAGAGATAGAGACGATCCGTGAGATTTGTACAGATGGGTAAATTTTTATGTTTTGGAACAATTAAGGTTTTATACGTGGAGAACGTTGTCTATTTGTTTATCTCGTACAGTCTTCGACGTTCAAAATTTTAAACCGTTCGACGTTCAAACAGAGCTTGAAAAGCTCTGGGATAAATATCAAGGGATTTTAGACTGAGCAAAACAGTCTACTATGACTCGCAGGTTTACTCGCATGGCATTATGGGTCGCATTGAAAACATGTATCGCTGGCTTGCAGGTTAGCCTGCCCCTTACCGTTATCTCAGTGCCACATCAAATTTTGATTTTATCTTTGGAATGGGCGTCCCATTGAAGAATAGAGCTTATAAGTACTCTGACATGTATATATTTTAAAAGACTTGCAGCACCCTTTTGTCCAGTCTCTTTACTTAGTTCAAGTTACATGTTGGTCAATAATTGATAGTCTACTTTAATTTCACAAAATCATTTCTATTCCTATGGAATCGAATCATGTAAGTAATTTATGTCTAGAAGGGTGGCTAGTGGAGCACTGGGACTCTAGACACCCTGTTAGTTGCCAGATTACGAAAATTGGAATATAAATGGTATTGGAAATTGCTGCATAAAAACATACCATCTTTTCATTAATAAAATAATTTGTGGGGTCCTACATATACATCTTTCAAACTAGTATACGGTCTAAAGCCGCATCGCATTTGTATTTTTTTTACTTGATGAGCAATCATATAAAAGAATGATTCTGGCTACATGTATCCAAGACAAACTCTTCACATGATCCCTAACCGTTTATTTACCTCCAAAGAATCACGCTCCCCGTAATTCAACATCTTGAAATCATCACATGTATACATTACGTGGGAAAGAGTACAACATCTAAAATTTAAGATGTATTGATAAATATATCAAGTCGATGATTTATTTACTATGAAAATCTGACTATTTAGATTTGATTGCTGTACAAAAATGCTCTGGGAATAATCTTATTTTGTAATTATCCAACTTTGTCTCAGATACAACACATTTGAGAAAAACACTGTATATCGATGTAATCGGTGATGCACTCCTATATCATGTAGTCAATTTTGGGAGGCACATCGAGTTGCAAACATCAATTAAATTATTTACATTGATAATTGAAATGTGGCAGTGTCTGCTAAAATGGGATTACTTTACCAGTGTCAGTGCATTTCCAAGACTCAATAATTAGCTTTTTACTTAATACAGCATCCAAACATAATTTGAGGTCATTCTATATAGTTCACCTCAGTTTTAAATTTACCCTTATAAAAAACTGAAATGATGAGTAACTCTGTTGTTAACACGATAGTCTAAAGGGAAATGATGTCATTATCATGCTAAAGTATAGCCAAATGCAAACGTAAATATGACTTCTTGAAGAACAAATGTTGAATACTCAAGGTTTCACGGAAGTAGCTAATTCATCTAGGAATCAAAAAGCTGCCCAAAGAATTTTATTCAATAGCAAAATACAAAATACATTTTACTTGTTCAATCATTAAAACCTCACTGTAGGCATATGTTTATAATGTTTACCTCGTACATATTTCTTTATCACAGTCAGAGCAGCAATGATAAGCTTCTTTGTTATGTACGCCATCCTTCGCTTTGCGTAAAAGGTTGACACAATCAGGTGTTGGGCAGTTAAAGTATCTTGTCCTAGGCTGTGATAGGAACTCCCCAATGGCCATTTCCACTAACTTCTTTCTATCTCGATACGATTCGTTTCCTTCTAGTAAAGATTTATAGTCTTGAACACACAGCTCCTCTGCACAATCCTACAAAATAATGAAATATTGTGAAAATTAACACAAGACAAAAAAGCTAGCTTACATCCGTGGAAGGAGCTAAAGAAATAAGCATCATGTGGGTATAACAAACTACTTCAAAATTTGTAAATAGACTGGATATTTCCATGCGAAATTGCTTAAACCTCTTAGGGTGCAATCTCAAGAGACGATCAAATCTCTATTCTGCAGTTGTTTCCTAATTTTTTTTTGGCAGATGATCGGATAGATTTATACACACTTCTTTGGGGCACATAAGCGGGAGTTTGGTTGCTGATAATTGTGACTTGAAACAGAGGTTGCAAACTAGATGTCCACACAGTTCAAAGCGGTATTTCTCATCTTTCTCTGGTTCAGTAAAACATATTCCACATTCTTCCTCTTCATTAAAATGTTTTCTTTCTGCTTCTAATAGCCCAATCAAAGTATCGATTTGATATTCAACCTGAAAAAAGACGAACACTTACTTCAATGTTTTAATAGTTGACCATGTATATTTCAATAAGTAACGCCATCAAGTATAGAATTGCTGCAATTATATCTCCCAAAAGTCTATTTCTGCAACATTTTTGATTTCCAAACAGACAAAAGTAGTTGGAACAATTTTAACACCTTACCTTTTCAACAGCTTCTTTGGCACCACTTATTTCTAACTTTTGCTTTCTTCCAAGAACCAAATTAACGTTAGTCAGTCCATCCATATTTCTTAACGTCACTAAATTGCTGCCATACTCTCGAATCAGCTTTTTCAATATCCCTTTGGGTTTGAACGGGTCATTTAAAAATACAACGTGGTGTTTGATGTCCTGATTCAAAATTCCATTTACTAAACTAAAATTAATTAAAAAAAATTATGAATTAATTTAACACTTCCCTGCATCATTTCTAAGTTAGACACCAATACGCATGTCCTGATGCGACGTTCACAACAAAGTGCGTAACTCCTCATTGAAAAGATGCAAGATTTTCGTGAAGGCTCTTTCGGCTTTCTTCCTCCATAAAATTAGCTCGTTCCGACATTTGTGAAAATCATATTCCCCTTTATCCGTAACTTCAAAGTATGAAAGAAAAATTCAAGCAATTGAAGTCGATAGTTAGGAAGGATTTATAGATTTTTGTATACACCTGACAAAATTTTTAATCCCTCGAGAAAGTTTAAATTGCTCAACGGTAAATCATGATTGCAATGGATATTATTAGATCATACTATTTGAATAATTGAGCATCCAGTAAAAAGATAACTAGAATCAGTAGCTATTTAAACCTGAACTTCAATTAGATCAAAACTTTTATCCGTACACGTGAAGGTGAGCAAATTCTTGTGTGGTTCTAATTTTAGATAGCATTTGCTATCAAATTTTGTCTTTGCAGCTAAATAAAAATGTGAAAAATCATGATAAGAGGCATCTCTGTGGCTCTGAATCTTTTTCTTATCATAATTGTTCTCTTCTTCGCCATTTGATCTCAGGATATCCTTTTTTATTCTTCTCTTTTCTATATTATTAAAACAAATATGTGACAGACTTTTGGAAATATTTCCCCGTATAGGTATATTCTACGTAAACATCCAAATCGATTTTATCCACTAACACTTACTTGAACAAGAATGCTTTAGTAGCAGCAATTGCAGGCTTTCGACCAAAAATTGACAATCCTGGGGAATTTATCGATGGGCTGTGCTTGATGAAGACTTTGACAGATGTCTGAATTTTGCATAATTTATTCCAATTGCATTCATTGAAGAACAGTTTCATATTGGGGTGATCAATTGTTTCCCCATTCAACATTTCCTGTAGGTCATCATACTTAGCTGATATCAATGTTAAATCCGACGATGACAGGCAAATGTAGCATCTTTCCTTCTTTGCTGTTACATTGTATTCAATACCTGAAAATCAGTAACAATCAGGAGACGCTGAAAATTTACGTGTGGATGGTTTGCTTTCTATAATGATATTTAACTACTTGATCAGAATCAGCTAATTGTTAAGCGAGATAAGAACAATCTATGAGCTTGGTTCAAAGAGTATACACAAATGATATTTACCTTCACAGATCTCTTTGATTTCTTCCGAAATCTTTGAATACAGATATTCCGAACACGATAATCTTGATTTGATCTTAAGGATCATTTTATGGAGTGTATAGGTCTTTGTTCCATCATAAACTGTAAGGTCAATCGTTCTCAATGCCTTTTCAACTTCACAACCGAGTTCTGTGCTTTGAAAATACAGAGCAAGTTTGAAGTAAGTACTTTTTTCTTGAAAAGGACAAAGGGTGACAGTGTAGGTGGAATCACAAACGCTCGCACGTCTCATGTAATTTCTTATATTGGCTACAATTTGCTCCTTCTCGCAATTCCTAGTTTCAAAAGCCTTGACATAAGGTAATGTCACTTTGAAATTTACAAATTGCTTACTGATTTCGTCCTTCAAGATATCTTCAGTCGTATCTTGGGACACATTTCGGAGGTAGAGTGTCTTTGGATTATCATTTTTCAACCTTGCAGAAAAACGAGAGAGTATACCAGATGACACACACAACGAAGCTTCTAGTTCGCTTTCAAATTCAACGAAACCAATACCAGACCTCCCTCTTCTTGTATATTCTAAAAATATCGTAGCATCAGCTTTGCATGTCGACTTTAT
>JANVCG010018706.1:0-12609 GCA_025505365.1 Haliclystus inabai | reverse complement strand
CTCAAATGCTGAAGTATTTGATTCAATGAATTTATCATGAATCATGTAAGGAATTATTTATGAGCCCATTTATAGGAATAATCATAAACTGTGCATGAACGACTCGCCGGAGTTCATGAACAATCCGTCACTTTTATCAACAATTTGTGAACTCATGAAGAACTATTCTTTACCATCGTAGTATCCAAGAATGCAATATACTGTACACATTTTAGACTATAGTTCTTAATTCTTCCAATTGCATGTGTAACATAAATACGACAGTTTCCTATGTCAATGTTATCAGTTATCTCTTTCAACATCATTTTCTTACTGGCCTTTTTAAAAGGTGGTTTCATAAGCTTCAGCTGTTGTCTTTCAGCAGCAAGCAAACTCTCAATGTCAAAACCCTTATCTACCATAACTTCCTCGCCTTTTTCAAGTTGTTTTATAATTTTGCAGTCATCAGTGATTGTCTTGTCTGATATGCATCCTACGTAAAGATTTAATGCAAATGTGATAAAATCCATTTGGGGTAATGCCAACTAGTCCTTTTTGCTTGTATTCTGGCTCTTATAAGAACATTACGCTTTCAATTACACACCAAGGTGAAAAGGTTTTTCAATGATTATTTCTGTGCAATTTATTTTTGCTCTTACTTTTGGAAATATGCAGGCCTGTGCTTATTTATTTCATCTTTTGATTCCCATACATGGAGTTTTTTCAAACAGATATAGAGAAGATCAAGCCAAGTTATGAAGCACCTTGATAATATGCTGATACTAACACCAAATCTACACCCACAGTCTTCTGCAGCTGAATCATTCCTCATTCTCATCAAACGAACGAGCAGCTAATCTTCATCAGTTAATTTTATGCAGTCAATTGTGTCGTGAGTATGGTTTACAAAATCACTGACCTTTGAACAATCTTTGGTTCAAAATGGAACTAAATGTTCCTACAGAAGCATCATAAGGCTAAGCCCCTTGAAAATGTTGTGCAAAACACTAAACAGTTGCAGTGATACAGAATCAAGATGTTATTGATTGAAGTACAAAAATTCAGTAACCACCTTCACTCCTGTGCTGTCCTCTTTCTTTTCACTTTGTACAAAATAGGCCTAACTGTTTCTTGATGTTCTAGTAAATAGTTAACACTGTCACATATAAATGTTTTGTCTACTGGATTAAATTGGAAGTACGTAGTCCATCTACAGCTTTTCTTGAGGGTTTTTATAATGCATTTGTCTGTCAATATCAAAATCCAATCCATTGTGCTCACTGTTGGTTTTATAAGCCTTCTAGCATGCATGTGGACTAGCAAAATGTTTTTATGCAGCTTGTACTTAGTTGTCTTTCCATTGCTGCATATGTTTTCTATTATAGTTTTTATAATTTGGTGCATAGTAGAATCGCATCTCTGGCAATAAATGTTTGAAGTTGAATCAATTAGAGTATTTTTTTAAAAAATGTATGTCTTTATCATAATTAATGCGCCATTACTGTGCAACCTCAAAGTTTTCTTTATATCTTTCATAATTGGCTGTAGTTTAACCGTAAGAAAAGGAAAAGTAAAAAACAGAGCAGTTATTGAATTATTTTGAATTAATGTTTAGTGACACCCGTGCTTCTTGATCCTCATTTGCCCATCTATTTTCCTGTGTTGGTTATCAATTTGCTGTTGATCGCAAGCAATATATTACGGTGAAAAAACTTCTTCAGCACCACCAGTTTCCTCGTCAATTTACGGTATAATTTGTTTTAATCTGTTGTGTTTTAGCCTTCAATCTTTTTTTTTTTGGAAAACACTTAGTTTTGTTCTTACAAACCTTTTTTTCGACTTGTTGTCTCCATACGGCATGTTAAATACCTTTTGTAAGTTAACAGCCCAACAATATACTGTATTATAACCAGCTCTAGTAGCTTTCTATTGTTCTCAACTTTTGTGATTATTCTTTTATGGTTTTTGAAGGAATGCCAGCTATATTGACGGCAAATTAAATACATATTTTATCCTTTAATATCTTGTAGTTTGATGCTTTTTTTTTGAAAGCATGATGCTTCATAATTGTTCATACCTGGTATTGATTCTACAACAGTAGTTGGACTTGAATGGGTATTGCTTTCTCCACCCTTAACACAACCACACCCACAAGACCTCCAACATCATTGAGTAAAGGCACTTTATCACAGATTAATTCTTGCATAAAATTGATTATTTGATCACCAATCCATATCGATTGATGCTTCAAAATATTTTGGTCATCAATGGGTAGCTTTGTGCCTAACCCCTCTTTTCAAAATGTTGAGTCGGCTAAGCCCAAGGCTGGGTTCGATTGATAGACTATATTGGATAAAAGAAGTAATCAACTGATGAATAAGCTAAAGAAAAAGATTCTGTCTTTTGTGGCAACAGCACTCTCACTCTCTTATACTCTTTTACTAGAATTGCATCATTGAATTTTGCTCTATCTTGTTCTTTCATATTTAATTGCCGCAGTTTTCTTGAAATACAATCTTGAACGTTGTCAAAGCAGCGGGAGATGAAGATTTTTTGTTCCACAGCCATCATGGATTGGAAATAACTCCTTCAAAGCCCATCTCCATGGCACACTCCCCGTTCATACCGTATACAAGAGATTTTATTCCTTGCATACCATACACAAATAATCCGCCTTTTCCTTCGTTATCGATGTCATGATTTCTAGTAAGGTTGTTGGATGCTGGTGCTTGTTTGTTTCGCATGCATACATTGAGTTTGCATTGTAATTGTTGTTAAGTAAAATTTCCCAACCTTATAGGACATATCAACCCCATCTAGAGCTGAAGGGTTTTCGCCCGAACAAAATCTCCTAATCCATCTCTTGTATAGGGTTGTACAAGCAAATGTCATCTGTGGTCTACAAATGCTTCTGTTGTCTTATGCAGACGTGCTTTTCGCTAGCTCTTGGTTGAATTAGTTTTTGCATTAACTATTCAATCTGTAACACTATTTTGCTTGAATAAATCTTGAAGCACGCGGTCGACAAGGGAATGCCCTCTGTGGAATTTCATCGTTTTGTGTTGAAGAAAACCCCGTGAAGTAATCAACTCATGTATGAGCTAAAGACAAAGATTCTGTCTTTTTTGGTAGCAGCATCAGTTAATTAATATTGTGTTAAGTACATGTAGAGCTGCTCACAGATTGCATGAACTAATGTAATGTTCTGATGAGGGTGGTTTTGAACCTTATTTTAGAATTTGCTGGCTGTACTTGTTCTTTTGCACATTTTGATTGCTTAATAATTATGAATAAATTTGAAGAGAAGGGAACTGTCACAAACACTGATCAAATGTAAAAATGTGCTTGATTGCCAAATGTGCTTGCCATTTGATGCAAAGTTATCAAGTTTTATTTATAACAAATGTCATGCATTATCAGTGTACACTGCAAACGTGGTGAGGATCATGATTGGGACCGCCGTAAAGTTAATACGCATGATGTTCACAATAGCAAAATAACATAACAAGAATGAACAATTTTTATCATGAGAAACGGAAATTTAATCAACATTGAAAGGGAAACTAGAAGTACCACAGATATCCTTTTAACGCTGTGCAGGAGCAACCATGTAGAAGAAACAGTGATACAATAACAGAAAACTGTAATTGGAATTCAAAACAGCAAGATATTAAAGATGACAATATAACATGCATTAGAAGTAATAAGAATGAAGAATATGGATAAAATACACAAGTAACTATATAATAAAACTATGTTAAGGTATACAACATATATATCTACAGATATGTACAACTGCGTCAAGATCGTCCATGCATTTTCGTCCATTTTACGAATTTTACAAATCAGTAAGAAGCTCATCAAGTAGCCTTCGTTATAAAGCACACAATGGAGGACGAGGTTATGAGTTAAATTTAGATTTTTAGCCATTAAAAGAATATCTTGAAGTTTATTTGAGTTGCATGTGTTAACGTTTACCTCATAACGGTCAAATATTTTTTGCAGAATAGATGAATGTAAAAAGTGGCACTCACTTGATCCGCCTGCATTCTTGTAAACAATTTCACATACGCATTTTTTGTACAATCCTGAGACCTTCGCTGTGCATTACAGGCCTGACAAGTTACAGTTGCCGAAGTTAAACTTTCTGCTACTTTTTTTTACCCTTCAAGCAAGAAAGGAATGGTTCGAAATTCGAAATGAAAGAAATTTTGGCAACATTGACTGTTATAATTGGATTGAGGGCTAGTTGCTCATGTTCATGCTTATGATCCTGCAGTTCGCCTCCAACGACCTCGTACAACGTAGTCGGCTTGGTAGAAACAAACGTCCTATTATTGAAGTGTCTAACAGCTAAGTTTGTAAAGTTATAATGCACCTTGTGCTCTAGTTGGTCGATATGACATGCCCAGAAGTGCAGCTCCGTATACTTTTCATCTACTTCAATCAGATTCCTTATGCTCACTGTGGATCTATTCACCTGCAAATCATGAAAATGGAATGATTAAATATCGATAGCAGCATGAATTCTAATGACAGAGAAGTCAACTTCACTATGAACTATAGAGTAGTTTATAGTATGTAAGTTAACATACAGGCCTGAAACAATGCCTATATGGCTATCATTGCAGGATCTAGCGAACATGTCAAAATAATGAATTTGAATTGTGGAGTAATTTTTCCGCATTACAAACTATGCATTCTGAGTAAAAAAGGTACTCGAATAAGAGTGTATAGATTGAACTGCACGCTGAATACATGAATTATTAAGCAAAAAAATACAATTAAAGGTTTTTTGCTTACCTCTCTCAAGGGTGCACTGCCTTCGAGATATATCGCAACTATGTTGATTGTGTCTGATCCACAGTTCGCTACTTCTGAAATGCTTTTGACTGTAACTGACACAGTTTCTGCTGAATCACTCGCATGAGATGTTGACTGATCTTCTTTATATTCAAACTTGATATCGTTTTGCGATGGTTTTGTCATAATTGATCTGGAACTGTACAATAGTGTGTTAGAGCATTTTTTGTCTTTCTGTAAATTGTGTAACTCCATAGGCTGCTTCACCAATTCATAATCTTTCAAGTCATTTTTGTTCTTTAAATTCTACATTTTTTGAAGTTTTAGGGCATATGTTTTCTGTTGTAATGAAATTTGTGGGGTAGTGTGAAAATGTCAAATGGCATGACCCCATCTTCAATTGACCAAAGACCGTCTCCCCCCGGGGTAAAAGCTAGTTGTCAAACTTGAATCCAACCATTTGCTGTCGCTTGGTTGGCGACGTTTGAACGTAGAAGGTGTATAACTTGGAATTTGTGCGCTTCGATTTCTGTATTGGTGAATCATTTTGGATGAATCCTTTAACTTGCACTGCTAGATGTTATACTTAAGAGTAATAATTAGGGTGAGCAAGGAACAATGATAAAAATAAAAAGATGCGTATGATTGTTCCAGATTATCAATTATTGTCATTCCAATATACAATTTAAATTTTCAAGTTTATAAGTAAGCTTACAATCGGATGAGCTTGATGATATTTGTTCAGCCATTGCGGACGATCTTGACGCGGTACTACCATATAAGAATACCAACAGATATAGTTAATTAAAGGGGAAACCTTGAGAGCTTTGCAACTTTAAGCAGCGGGGTTGCCGTAGTTTGCTCTCTTTGATGTTGTGTTCATGTACTAAGAAAATGCTAATAATCACATATCAGAACGAATCTATATAATTAGAATAATGTGATATTTCAAATCTCCCTCTAAAATCACATATATCATCACTTCAATAAAAAGGAATTATATCTTCGCAACTTCGACACACTTATTTGTCTAGTTAGTCTTTCGAATGTCTTTGAAGTTGTTGTCTCTTGTTGGCATGCTGGGAAATACTGATTAGCTTCTGTAGGAGCATGCACTTTTATATTCTCATTCAAGAAGAGGGCGTTGCATTAAACAAGACATTGTTATGACGGTTTATCCAATCAAATTACATTGGCACTTTCGACTTATCTTCTCTTTCAAGTTGCTTGTATATTAAAATACCAAATTCACTATAGTATGACTTCATTTAATTTCTTGCTCTTCGTTAACTGAAAAAAGAACAAATTCATGAAAACATTATTTCAAAACATCCCCAACACCTACATATGGTGAAATGAATCTGAATGCGTAGTATACTATTGTAGGCTATAGTTGTATGAAAATTGGTTTTGTTGTATACGCTGAGAATCACTGGTTAAATAATGACATTTTTCGTAGTAAAAGAATGAGGCACCTTATGAGTTGTTATCTCTTCAGACTGTAAACTATTACATTCTTTTGGTCATTCCCCTCCATAAAGTATTCCAGATATAGCTTTTAATGCTGATCCTTGAGATTTTAAGGTCGACATTTGTAAAATAAATTGCTTACATGAGTTACATGTGGCATATTATTTCAGCCCACTTTAAAACCTTCTTTCATGGAATTGCAAAATGCTATCGAGTGTAGGATATGTACCGTTGTTGGATCAAGAAAAAGGACAATGGGGCAAACAAACAAGTAAGCAACAAGTATAGCTCCTTAAAACATTCTCTACAAAATAAAAGCGAAGCTTTAGTTACCTGTAGCCAAAGAGGTGACTTTGTTTCTTTTGATTATGTTACTATTGCTATTCTTCTTTGGGGTAGGCAAGTCCAGTAACATGGTTTATTCTTCCTCTTGTTCTTCATGTATTCTTTCAGCCCCTTCATGAAGTAATTGTCCTATTCGGATTGCAATTTATCACTGACTTATGCAAGTGCGCTTCTAATTTCCTGTATATAGTCTTCTGAAACTGTTTGTTGCAAAAACGTTCCCTGGCGTGATTATTAAGAAATTCCTTTGGTCGCTTTTTATGTGCCAGAGGTTTTCAAGCATTTGATTTTTCTTCCTTGACATCCCTGATTGACAAGTTGTTGTGCTGAGGGGTATTAACTACAAGGGTGGTCTTTTACTTGGTATTTCGATTGTATCTGCTAGAATATCGTACAGTAGTCTTTTACAGAGTATAATTTCTCGATAACACATGGAACGCATAACACAATAAGTTGAAAAAATATAAAAAAACATGATTTAAAAATGTCCCCACCATCTACAGTGATTACACTTGTCTTAGCAATGGCTTGGTTGTTTTCATTGATTAAACTCATCATATTGATGCGTTTGGTGCTTGGATGGTGGGAGGAATACAAGTAAAATATTTGCATTGGAGCAGCTAGCGATCCTGTCACCACCCCAAGCACCAGTCACACTGATAGTCAGTGGAAAATTAACAAACAATATTGAAAATATAAGATGATTCTATAAATTGAAATTACCTTTCTGTGAGGACAGGGTGGGAGGGGAAGTAAAGCTTGTGTCTTTGGCTATTTCTCGTTCCTCAAGGCATTTTGACTAGGTTTAAGTGATAGCGTATAGCGTACTGTAGCTAGCAACTTTCTCAAAGCAATGAAATCAATACTTTCAATAATGATACAGAATGTGATGAGTGAGTTGCATTATTTTGATCGAAGTGGAATTTTTGAATGCATTGACAATGAGCAGATTTCTTATATTCTCGCAAGGTGGAGTTCAGGTTAGGTATCTCTACTCACTCACAATCACATTTTTCTCGTCTGTCTCACTCATCTTACTCATCACATTGACGTGAGGTTTAAGACTATGTCATTTAGTTTTAGACAAAATAAATGTACTGATAGAAAAGGCGACACCAATGGGTAAGAGAACCAAACGGCAAAGCTCAAACAATTTTTTGACGAAGAAAAAACCCTTAGGGCAAAAACGCTTGAAAGCTAAAACGATATCCGGTCACACCCGAAACAAAATGTGTAAACGGTTTCCCGCACAAGGCAAGGCACTGGAAATTTTCACAGACGGACCATGAAATACAAGCATTAAAAAATCTTTGTGTTGTAATACTGTATGATATATAACACAAGAGGGCCTGGTTGCTCTACCAAGACAATAATTTTATTTAAAAGAACAACAAAAGACAAATGTGAGGACTGTATTGAAAAATAGGAAGGGACAAATTTTCCCTTGTCGATACTAAAACAAATTACTCGACTCAAATTAGACGAGAAGGGTTTGCTGCAATTAGCAGCCAAGCAAGGGTACTTGTGCTTTGGCACAAAATGTACATATTTTGGTGCGTTATAAAACAATAGACAAAACCACTTTATGGCAAGTCAATAGTCGTTATCAAGACAAAAGCAACATACAAAGTTCATTTGTGTAACAAGAATATCATAACAAAAAAGTACTTATCTTTGATAGTTCAGACACGGTTGTGCTGCAAAACGACTTCTAGGTGCGGTCAACATTGGATTCTGAGGGTACGAGAAGGACGACTGCCTTATTCAAAATTCAAAGCCGAGAGATAGAAAACTTGTGTGGCTGGCCTTTTATAGCGGAATGTCAACCAGTCAAAAGAGACCGGAAGACATTCCACTTTCCAGGCAACGAAACAATGAGGCCACCACACGAGAGACAGATTGATCCAATGTCGACACGCAGCTAGTCGTACGCCGCAATATAATAAAACTATGTTAAGGTATAAGACATATATATATCTACAGATATGTACAACCGCTTCAAGATTGTCCATGCATTTTCATCCATTTTACAAATTTTACAAATCAGAAAGAAGCTCATCAAGTAGCCATCGATATAAAGCACATAATGGAGGACGAGGTTATAAGTTAAATTTAGATTTTTAGCCATTAAAAGAATATCTTGAAGTTTATTTGAGTTGCATGTGTTAACGTTTACCTCGTAACGGTCAAATATTTTTTGCAGAATAGATGAATGTAAAAAGTGGCACTCACTTGATCCGCCTGCATTCTTGTAAACAATTTCACATACGCATTTTTTGTACAATCCTGAGACCTTCGCTGTGCATTACAGGCCTGACAAGTTACAGTTGCCGAAGTTAAACTTTCTGCTACTTTTTTTTACCCTTCAAGCAAGAAAGGAATGGTTCGAAATTCGAAATGAAAGAAATTGTGGCGATATTGACTGTTATAATTGGATTGAGGGCTAGGTTATATTGCCTTTAGGCCAAAGTGATAGCTTTGTTTATTTCTCTATACTGTTACTGTTCTTTGGAATAGGAAGTTCACCAGAAGGTTCTCATTTTCCTCTTCTATTATCTGTTCTTAACACATTCTTTCAGCAGAAACATCAATAGAAAGGCCAGGAGTGAATTAATTAATTCTATGTTAAATTTGTGATGTTGTAATTTCTTGTGGACAAAAATGGAATTGAGCAACATTTAGTTCTTCTCTTTCATCTTCAATTGTTTTAAACAAAGCTTCAAACGATTCTCTGTACAGCCAAATGCAAGAATGGATTCGAGACAGCAGTAGATTAAAGCCATTTGTCATCATTTGAAAATTCTGTAACTTCTATGGCCTCTTTAGACAGAGGAATAAAGCATTGAGTGCTATGAGTCCTAGTAATAGTTTTGCCTAGCCTAAAGTGACACTAGAGTAATTCACAGGCAAGGGGTAAACCAACTATGGGATACAAAAAGATGGGGTTTTAATTCACAAGTGAATCCTCTTTATGAACTTTCAAGATGTGACTTGGAATTGAACCGAAACTCTTCAACTGAGCATACACTACACACACACACATTTTATTTTTTCCACGATTGACAAAGATGTTTGCTTGAACATCAGATAGATTGCAGATTAAGATGTACAATCACGATTTAGCAACTAAATGGAGTTCCATCAAGCAGTTGATGTGAGCTAACAATTTGTTACTGTTATTTTGCTTTTGTTTTCAGGATTCAGTCGCTGTCTTAAAAACAAAGCTAAAAGCTGCAGGTATGATGTTTTTCATTAAAATTAATTGGTTGATTGTTCCTTCTGTGGCTAACAACACTAAACTTTTATTTTTATGTATTTGCTGAATTTTCTTGGCCAATTTTATCAATATCAATCCTTCCATATCAAATTTCCTCCTATTTTCATTCCATGTCCAAATGAGTATGTCTTCCATCACAATAGAAACTGCTTGTACCATAGCTCGTAGTATCTTTGACGATAATACCAGAATGTCAGTCTTTGATGTACACAATGAGACAAATAAAAGACACTATTCTGTTCTTACAGCTTGTTTCTGTAGACTATCAAGTTTGAAATATATATAATATTGCTTTGTTTCAAAACAGAATCTCTTGTTTTCAAATGCATTGCTATAATATGCCTTTAAATTCTGTTTGATAGATTGCGGCTATAATTATACTTTTTAAAAATATTTTGAAATTATTTTGTAGAATAAATTGATTTCATTGTAATATGCATTGCCCCTCTTTAATTCAGAGGAGACTGCTGAAGAGGCATTAGAACAATGTTGTATAGAAAGTCAAAGCTCTGAAAAAGCAAAAGCAAAAGCATCAAAGCTAAAGTCATCTAATGAAGCGTTGAAGGTAACATGAAAACATGAAATGCTTTTCTCTCTTATTTTCTAGCAAATTTCTCATTTGTCTCTTCATATTACTTTCAATATTATCTTTTTCCTATTGATTAAACAATACCTGAATCCTTCAAGCTCAATATGTTTAGGATTTCCAATTTCATATCTAAACATAAATGTATGCTAATTTGGCTTTGAATCAGCCGCTGTTAATTTGGCAGCAGATTGGCAAATATTATTCATAATTTTATCACTTGTCACCAACACTAGCAAATTAGATTTGCTTTGTTGAACAATGTTAAGCCTTTTTTAAGTTGTGATTCTATGTTTAACCTCTTTTTATCTAGCAACAACTTCAATTGTTCTCAGATCAAAAGCAGGAGTATGAAAACGCTATAGAAGAAACAAAATTGTTGAAAGAGAAGCTCATGAATTTTGTCAGGTACTTTTAATCTATGTTGGTCCATTTTTACTTGCAATCTAGGTTGGCTGTAGTAATGGCAAGCTTTTGAAGGCTACTACAGCTCACGTTAAGGAAACCCATTCAAATCAGTAGTCAGAGTTTGATTTTTCCCATATTTGGCGGTGAACGTGGAGTCATAATTTACCTGGCAGGAGTTTCTCAGAGTTTGAGCAAAAAAGCTGACCCGGTACACCCATGGCACACTGACCCATATGTAGACTGTTGTGTAGTAAAATGTGCAGATATCAAGTCACCATTGATGGAGCTCTATTAGTTGATTCAAATAGTACTAATTTCCAATAATTTGTCTTCAAAATCTCAAAGTTGATTAGCTCACTTTTGAATATGTTTTAAAAAATTAATTATTATATGGATTGATTTCATCTTAGAATTGAAAATTTAATTAGAAAAAATGATTCAGAAGTTAAAAGCATTTTAGAATCATATTCATCAAAGGGTCAAGACTCGCTCACAGAAATCGCCAAAGCTCTAGTATGCTTGAGAAGGTAGGCTTTTGCTTTGTTATCAATCAATGTTGATTGTCCCGCCCTTAGCTATAGCCAAAACGATTATAATTTCAATTTTGTATCTAAAATTTCATAAGAAAGGCAAGGAATTGAAGTTCTAAAATTTCCTATGTAATTACAATAAACTGATTTATAACCAGTAGAGGTGACGCAGATAGTTTTTTCCTTTCCGCAGCCTGCATTCAAAATTCAACATCTCTAAATTGCTGCACTGCACTGCAGAATTTGGAAATATTGTGCCAGTGCTGCACTGTACTGCAAACATTTTCAAAAATTTCCACTCAACGTACACAATCATATAAATAGAAAGTGTGACTTGTAACATGTTTGGTATAGCCTTTAGTGTTTGATAGACTATCTTAGTAAGTTTTTAGTTTTTTCTGTTTATTGTATGTGTCTATGGGATCTCTCAACCAATACAGATATAAAATTGATAAGGTTCTTAACCTAAAAAATCAGATGTGCATACTACTAGATAATGTATATCCAATATTAGTCCCATCCTTATACATGGTATGATGATTAAAATAATTAAGCTAAAGCTAAACAAATCCAGCATGGAAAGTTTTTGGTATGATGAGACACACCATATGATATTATTTTGCTTTTTGATTTAACTATGCTTAATATTAATATTTCTGTTTTTCAGTGAGTTTCAACGACTTAAAATTAAAAAGGAGAGTTTATCAATTTCTAATACAAAACTCAAATCAAAGAAAGAAGATTTGGCACAACAGGTTAGATTTAGATTCTAGTTATTGCCTTAACCTTGTCATCAAGTTTTTATAAAATGAGGGTTATTGTGATGACATTCTCAGACGGCAGCAAGAGTGAAAGCAATCGTCAAGCTCGGAGATGCAAAATATACCATTTTGTATTTTGTATTGCTACAGTACTGTATTTTCGTTAGAAGTTTGCGGGGGAATGAACTTATTATTAGTCGTTACATAGCTGGTACTATGTTTATTTACTTGCTAGCCCTCCAGACTAACTGTGTGCCTAGTGTTCAGGCTAGCTTTTTATCCGTTAAAATCAAGACCATTGTGAATTATTCATTTATTTTGTGTGCCTGGGCTTCAGGTTAGCTTTACTTGTGAGATAGTGAATATTTATTTATTTAGGGTGGCTTGGTCATAAGTTTATAATTTGTTGATGCTGGAAAAAGCTCACATATGTTAATGTGATTAATCATT